>JBAGKK010000569.1:190830-208048 GCA_037177015.1 Euceroptres primus | reverse complement strand
ATAAATATTCGTCGGAGCAAAAAAATGCTGAAACAACTATTCTTTCTCGTGAGCTTGTCTAACAAGAGGGGGAAAAAGAATTTCAAAAATTTAAAACTTAAAATTTTTAATGTTCCATTTAACAAAAAAAAAAATTAATTGCGAATATCTAGAGAACGGCACATTTGCCAGAGATGTGCTACACAGTTTTGGATTCTGGAGATTATTTTACATACGAATAAAAAAAAAAATCGAATGAATCTCGCCGATCCGACGGAAATGGGGTTGGCGTCTGGCTGGACTATCTAGTCTAGAGGCCTCTAAAATAAGGTCCAGTCTCTGAACTATCATCATCCTCAATATGACTCATGCCAATGTTTTCTTTTCTGTTTGAAGTCTTGAGTCCCACATTAGACATAGATTAAAAGACCTGCATGTGACAAGAAATAAGAGAGTAGATCTTGGAAATCAGGACTCAGGGAAGCTGGATGCTCGAAGTGATCTAGATTCTGGAAGAAGGGACAAGTGAACGAAGAAAGTGGTCACTGGTCACATATTTGATGGTCGTCTCTTGGAATAAGAGAAGGGGGTGAGGGGCAAGACAAAAAGAGGAACAGGGAATAAAAATTTTAAAGTGAGGAGAGTGAAGGAAGTTGGGGAGAGGAGAGGATGCGGTGACGAAGAAACTTGTAAAAGCCTTTAAGAGGGCCTGGAAGGCACGCCTCCTAGCCTCGTTAGTCCGGATCGTGGCAAACGTTCGCTTCGCTCGCTCATACGGTATGCGTGGATATACCATTCCGGAGGTCACCATTGACGCAAATCCATCCGATGTCACGTGACTCTGTTGCTCGACACAATACCCTACGCTGCTTGGTCGTCCACCACCTTTCATTAAATATACTCCTATATATGTGCACACTCAAAGCGAGTTATATTTATAGATGGACCACCCACCTATAGATAATAAGCAATTAACGCCACCAGCGAGTCTGAATCTTAAGAGCCTCGATCCAAAATGCTAGCATTGGCTTCGGAGAACTGGTTTATAGTTCACCGATTGCACTAGCTTAATGGCGTTCCGGTTTAGCTCTAGAAGACGTCACACATCCGCATTCGAGCACGATAGGCGGCATCCGTACCGTTAAGATCACATTGCGGGACTGCACTTTTTACTTTTTAAGTTTCATTATGTCTTGCTGCTCTTTTGACTCCAATCTTACTCCAGGATACCTTGAAAAGAAACCTTGATTAAAGAGCTGAAAAGGAAATAAATTTTTGTATAGAGTATTAAATTAAGTAGTGCGTATCGTGGTTTTATGGTGTTTTGTAAATTAGTGGGCAATTCGTGACCTTAAAACGATAGGGTTCCATCTTTGATTTTCATGACTTACAGGAGAGACTATTAAAAAATAAGCAGTTCATACATACAGATGTTTTAATGATAATAATAAAAAATGTTTTCTGTTTGACAAAAAAGTGAGATAGAAGTATGTGGTTCTAGAGTCACGAGTGTCAGATGGTTGATAGACTTACAAATTTGTAGAATTGAATGTTGGATATTGCTACCTACTTGATGCAGTTGATATATGGAGAAACTTTTCCTTATGGTTTGATTCTTTTCAAATATTTGTACATGTTACTATTAGAGACTGAGAAAACTCTTGGTTGAATCAATCAATTATCATCAAGCGAAATAAATGATAATTTGTATAAAAATAATATTTTGGCTTGACTTGAGGAGAAATTATATTCCTTTTATATCCTGAAAAAATTATTTGAATGACTCAAATAGTTTTTCTCTTATTCAATTTCAGGCAATCTGTTTTCCTGATGATACTGAAATTGTGAAATTGTCAGGTAACGACTGATGATTTCCTGTTATTCAATGAGTAAAGTTGAATCGATAAAACAGTATCAAGAAAAAAATAAATTTTCATTTTTGTTGCTATTTACATAATTTTTAAACAGGTATTAAAATCTGAACATTGCTTGAAACGCAATTTTTTTCTGCTTCAGGATTTGCTGTTCAGTTTCTACTTCGAGAGAGATTCCAAGTAAGTTTTTTTTCTGTTTATAAACATTAAATTGAAAATCTTGTCAACGTTCTATTTTGCAGGCACATTAAAAAACGAAAAACAAACTAAATAGAAATTATTATTTTCCAAATTTTTTCTGGCTATTTTTGAAAAATATTCTTTTTTTATTTCCAGTCATCAGTGTTTGTTTATATAATATAATGAATACCTTCTGCTTAGGTTCATTATTTACAATATAATTGCTATCGACAGTGGAAGTTTCCTTAACGAAATAGAAAAAACATTGTGCCATAAAGTTAAATGACTTAAATACCTAATGAGCCTATTTTTTCATTCATTGCATTTCAATTTGGAGTTAGCAAAAAATATCACAGTCAAAGGATAAAGTTACCACTTAGTCTAATTGTTCCAATTAACTAGTTCATGTTTTTCTTTGCTAACGCTCCTTCATAAATTACTTGCGCCTTTTCTTTTTTAAAATGAGAAACGTTTAAATTAAAGCAACTAAATTCAACTTTAAATTTGTATTTTCAGTCACTAGATATAAAAAGTAGAAACAAAATCAGATAAACGTACTCATGCTCATACGTGTGTTAGGTTTTTTTTTTACAGAGCACTAAACTTCAGCATTACTAATAATTCAAGGGTACGAGCAACGTAAGTAATTCTAGTGATTGATTATTTTACACTTTGTTGTGTGGTAATCATTATGAGGCGTGCACGTGTTAAAATATTACTGATAAATATTAATCAGGAAGAAATAGTCTAAATTTATGTTTCATTCTAGTACTCATCTATAATGTAAATTGTATCTAGTACATATTATACAAATCAGTTTCTTATAAGAAATAGTAGGAAAAGTTCATTAAAATAACAAAAATGAGTTTCGTATTTTAAAAAACTTAAACTATTGATTTATAAACTTTCAAGTGTTTGCGTCTCGAATAATAACATAGTTCGCAAACCTAATGAATGTACATAAAAAAAAGTCTTAAAATATAAGACGTAAGACGAAAGTAATGTATGAGTGATGACCACTTTATATTTTATTTTCTAATGCGTAGTTTGCTGAAGTTTAAATATCAATGAATGAAAGAGTAATTCATTAACGAATAGTTCGAATAAAGTAGTTAGGCTAGCAATGCACTTTTCCTGTTTTGCTATGGAAAATTCCTTCCACGAAGACTCTTAACTACAAAAATAATACACCTGGGTGGAATCTTATCACGTTGCATAGACCTGTTATCGAGCGCCACTAATTCAAACAGTAAATAGTTAAAGTTAATAAATTCCGATAATTTTTAATTAAAATAATTCTCAACTTAAAATTTAAGTTTCTTTTGAAAAAATATCTGACAATAATCTTATCGAAGGCCATCTTCATACCCCATCTCGACTCCTTGAAAAGTATTCTATTCATTGGAGTATTGTCTTGATTAAAACACGAACTTAAATATATTTTTTGTATATTTTAGTATTGTATTTCAAAATATATTTAAAGTCTTTGTACAAAAATGCAAGTTCTATTAATCATAAAATAATACAAAATAGTCAGTCCAGTTATAAAATTAGCCACTACTTATAAATCAGGAGATTAAGTCTAGCACTGTTTTCTTGATCTGTTTTTCCTTTTTTCTGTTATAAAAGTTGTCTCACGTTTTGTTTACACATACGAAAAAAAAGTTGATTTATAGAGTCAATAAGATAATAGCAAACGCACGTCGTTCTCGAAACGACTCGGTGACATAGTCTCACATTTTTCTTCTTGAAGACATTTCAAAATATTTTAAGCTTTTAAGGCTCCGTAGAATTAGGAATTAAACTTAAGGATTTTCACTTAGTACGATAAATCCTGAGCATATATATACAAATATTATTCAGATATTCTTCTTCTGTTAAAACTATTCGTTACCTTTTCTACTTTAACTAGCTGGGATCACTCTTGCTTTCACAGGGGCTTAGAATCTGTAATACGTACTGCAGCATTTTGATCAAGTCTGTCTCTTGCTTTTCTTCCGGCACTGTTATTAGTGTCAATTTACCGAGTACTTCCTGGATGCTCTGTGCGAAGCCAGTACTTCGAGCTATTAATTTCCCTTTCTGATTATTGCTAATCAGTGACCACAGCATGGAACCCGCAATTCCAATTTCGGCTGTCGAGCCCGTTTTGAATGTCGTGTGGAGAAGATTGATGAAATCCACTATAAAAAGTAATTTCGGACTTATAAGTAATATTCAAACATAAAAGATTTTCTAATATATTCTTGATTATAATTTTAAGTGACCAATTAGGAATCTATTTTCTGTCTTCAAAAATTATTAGAGGACAATGATATCCAGTTTTATTTTTTTTTTACCAAAACTACTATAAATTTCAGTTATTTATCCAAGGTATTTTTAAAACAAAAATTTGAGTAATGAATTAAAATAATTAATTAGTAATTATTTACCTGAAGTTAAAAGTCGAGGTCGGTTTGTTGCATTAAAAGCTATATTTCTCAGCGTTGACAACGCTAAAATTCGTGTCGAGGGAGTGAAACACCTTGCTAATTGTATAAGGACGTCCAATCCATCAATAGCCTGGATAAAATGTATAAAATTATATTAATCAAGATCGAGAAATATTTTGATAAAAACGGCAATTATTCAAAATTTAAAAATTACATACTTTAGAAACACTCAGTTGTCCCTCTTCGTAATACGTGAAATCAATGAGGAATTCTAAACAGTACATTTCTACTAAAGGCCAAGGTTTTACCCTTTTGGTACTGGTAGGGTGAATCTTCGTGAAAAATTGCAGAAGATTGCTCTAAAAATAAAAAATAAAATAATAAATTAATAAACATAAAAAATAGGTATTTTATCTCATAATAAAATAATCAGAAAATTTTGAAAACCATTCTATATTAAAATTTAGACTAAAAATATCAGGGTGGCTGCTGAATTTAGTTTTCTAAATTCCCTGAAATTTTGAAGTGTCTTTTAAAAATTTCTGACTTTTCCATGATTTTTATTTTATAATAAAATTTTGCTTGAAAGAATATTTAAAAAATCCATATTAATAGTACGATTTTCGTCTCTAGTTTAATATAAAATATATGTTATGATGGTTTTCAAAATTAGTGAAATTACTCTACTTTAAGAGCATTTATTACCTTCGAAATGGCAACTCTGCACTCGTGATTGTGAACAGAATTTCGTAAAGCATGAAATGCGAAGTGTAACTTATCATTTTCAAAAAGTTGACCTGCCTTTTCGATTTCTTTGCATACTAAGTGAATGATAACGTGAATCAAGGCAACTGTATTTGGAGTTTTTCTGAGTCCAGTACCGGGTAAAGTTGTAGTTAAAGGCAATGACTGAGCGGCTGTTAATTTATATAGTTTAAATCATTAATAATAATGAAAATACGAAAAATAGTAAAAAGCAGAAAATTTGGAACTGACCTTCAGGACAATCAGTTGTAAAAGTGGCGATCAATTTCAATCCAGATATTAAAACACTTTTATGCAAAGCGATCCAAGCCCATAATTTATGTAATACGTCAGCTAGACCAGCTTTAGCAAACATTTCCTTAACTTGAACACTTCTATACATGAAATTCATCAGCAGTACAAAAATGGCATTGACCTCGTGTAATAATGGATGGACCTGGGTTCAAAAAAAAAAAAAAACTGAACGTCAGCCTCTACGCGAAAATAAGGAGGGGAAAACCCGAAGTATTCCGTTAATATATTCTTTTACCGATGTCAATGCACATGATGAGAAGTTGGGAAAACTTCTGACAATGAATATTTATAAAAAGTGCCTTTATGCTTTCAAAGAGTCAAGAGCCGATTGTAACAAAATTTCTTCGTTGGAAAGTCTTTACTTCAATATTAAAATACCAAACAATTTTAAAATGGGCGAATATCAATGAAAATTCTTGGGAAATTCAAATTGATATCATATTTTAAATAGGTGATTTCTTTGTGGATTTTTCGTTCCATTTTTTGTTTTTAGTCACTGCCATTTAAAAACCTACCTTTTTCTCGCGATCGGTTTGGCTTCTGTATAACTCAAAAGGTTGAAGATTGAGTTTGACGTACAATTCCTTTAACATCATTAGGGAAGTTTCAAGTAAATTTTCTTCGATTGCAACTTTCTTTGCCTCCTCCGAAACGCAGAGAATATTAGTCAGCGCCCCAACAATAAGGTCTTTGTCTTTCGATTGTTTGTCAGCTTTCTTAGTCTTGGCGTAACTGTGAGCTATAAAGAGATGTAAAAGGATCTTGCAAATTTCCGAACCGACTGTAACATTTTGATTCTCGTATTGCGAATTTTTGCCATTAACAGTTTTCAGATCTTCTCCCTCGTTTGATTTTCGGTTGTGAATATTCGAGTTTCTAATTGAAAGTTTATTGACATTCGATAAAACTTCTCTGAGACTACAGTCCTTGTTTCTATTAGAGAATAGTGTTAGGCTTGTGTCTAGAACTGATTTGAGAGAGAGAACACCTATTTCTGTGTCTTTCTGCAATTCCTGAGAAAGCAAAAACGCGAGACATCCAATTGCACTCATTTGCAACTCAGATGCGGAGTTTCTCATCGCTTCGTAAATGGAATTTACTACAATTTCTGGGTTGCACAGCTCTAGTGCTGTTTGTATAGGTTCGAAATGCTGGTTTTCTGTTAGAGAGAGAACTGCCAAAAAATTGTAGATTTCAATCCAAAGTCGATTGCGTAAATAAATCAATCTGGGACTCACAGTGTCTAGACAAACGAAAAAAATCGTTATTTTTCCTGTAACTTCTACTTCGTACTTTTAAAGTAATTTTTGAACTTTGGGGTATATCGAAAATTTGCAGTAAATTAAAAGTTTACTTACAATAAAGCTGTTTATTAAGAAAGCTGAAGAGCAGATAGATTGAATCGGGCGAAAATGAAGCGACCGATGCGAATTCATTGCTGTAAGTGATGCAATTCGTCAAAACCGTGCAGAGGCTCGTGTACATTTCCAGAATATCGCAATAGTTTTCCAAACTTTTCTTGCATTCAATATTCTTTGGTATCTCGTTAAAGCAGCTGAAAACCCAGTAGAAATCATGAGAGATTGAATCAAGATTTTCTAAATTAATACCGAAGGAATGTCGTCCTACCTAAGGAAATACTTGTCCAAGGAATGTTCGTAAATCTGTTGTACGACTTCGTGTTCTCCCACGATTATTAAATTATTTAGTAAATTACAGAGAGACGAGATCAGAGACGGCGTGGCTAGAAAATGTGGATAGTTGTCTTCTTCCATAATTTCTGAGTCTTTTAAGGAAACTAGGTGAAAATAAAACAAATGAATAAAATCTAATGGAGCAAATAATGAAATACCAGCAGAAGCGAAATAAATTTTATATCACTTACAAAGCTGTAGGTCTTCTGGGCAGTTGTAAAGATACGAAATGGCACGAGGCACTAATGAAAGACAACCTGAAGTTGAACTTTCAGCTGATTGACTTTTTGAGATCTCGTTCTGTTGAGAATTTAAAGCCTCAGGATCCAACGTGGCTCGCACATAACAATTCGAGCAAAGGGCGCTGATTTCGTAGTAAAAATTACTCTGTTCGATGTAAATGATGATGGCGTTTGGTTTTAGAGAATCCACCTGAAGAAATAAGGAAGAGATTTCGACTTAAAAACCAAAACGAAACAAAATTTAAATTGATTATTATCATACTCACGTATTGGTACGCAGAGGCATTGCAATTTTTTATCAGGTTGCTCAATGCAATGCACGCTTCCTCTTTAACGATACAACACTCTTTTTGATTCGTTATGCAATAAATCAGAGAATGGCACAACTCGCTCGGAGCAAGTGCAATGGCACTCAGAAGTTGTAAAGCTGTGTGCATTCCACTAATCAAACCAGCTAGTAATTGAAAAGCTGATGCGCGTACTAATGGATCTCTGTTTTTCCACAACATTGGCAACCAGCTCAAAGATCGTCCTTCTTCGTACCAGAAAGTTGTCCAAGACTAGACGAAAATATAAATTTTCAATTTTCATTAGATTTCAATTTTAGATGTATAATTCGCATCCGAGTTTGATGAAACAATGATGCTAGGAAATAGTAAATTCATAGAAAAATTAGACAATATTTTAACTGTCGAAATAGGACTTACGCTTTTAGTTAGATTAATTTGCATTTGGCGCAGCAAATGGTTTAAGCAAATTATAGCATTTCTCGTGATCGACAATCCCATAAAACTGACAGTACCAGCTCCGTGAAAAGAGATGATAAGCTCGATCAAAGCATTTCCGACACTTATTAGCACTTTTTTATGACCATGCCATTGGCACTTGCCAATTAGGTACGTTAAACAAGTCAGAAGCCAATCGAGATAAGCTACAATGAGGATAATATAAAACTATAATACAAAACAGTCAATAGATTACTAGAGTTCATTTCTGATTTAGATGCTTTCAATTCCAAATTCCAACCACTTTAAATTCAAACACGTTCAATGATAGAAATTAGAATAAATCAAAAGTATTTTATAATTACCCAAGTTATAAAAGTGCTGCTGATCGCTGAAGCACAAATTCGAAACCACAAGTTCAATGAAATTAATCCAAGTATCTTTCGATTCCTCGTTTTCAGTCTCGTACTTTTCGGTCGCTGAACACGATCTTGCTAATCTCAGAACAGACTGATGCACATCTTGATTACTAGTATCCAAACTTCGGAGCAAATCCGACATCGATTTCGTCATGTTTTTCATTATTTTACAAAGCCACGCAGTTTTTCCTTTACACCAAAAAAAAAGATGCGTCACGTTTGAAAAGTAATATTATTTGAAAGGAAAAACAATTCTAAGAATCTACCACTTTTCATTTGATTGACGTAGATGTAGAGAAAGTTCAAGACATTGACGAAGAGGTCGCAGTCTTCTTTACTCGTTGGATGAGAAAGCAAAAAGCGTTCGAATGATTGAGCCCAGGGTAAATTGCTCACGTCTTCTAAATCCTCGTACCTGAGCATGTTGTACAATTTCATGTACCTGTAAATATTATTTTAATTAATTATTTCTTTTTGACGTGGTAAAGAATAAAATCGAGAAGCAAAAGTACTAGTCCTTAATCCTTACATTGTCAAGTAATCAAGTGCACAAGAGACTCCATCGTGAGTAGTTGAATTCTGGATATTACACAGCTGTTGTTGAGAATAGTAAAATGGACAACTGAACTGAAGGCAAGCGAATTCAGACTCTCGAATCATTAACTTCTCGGCAATTTCTGGATCGTTCACTTCTTCCCACGACTTCCATAAAATTTTCATTCCACCATTCCATTCCCAAGCCCAGAATTGTCTCGCGAAGGTGATTGCTAAATTATTACTACCGTGAAGAACTGAAAAGAATACAGTGCATTTTATATACGTGTTACTTTCAATTTAAATATTTAAAACTTCTCGGATCAAAATTAATATTTACCGGATACATCATATCTTCTGTGAACGCTCGTTTTCCAGTGACTTTTGCACGCGAACGGTAGTTTCATTTGCATCACTATTAAATGTGGGAGAGAAATGCTGAAAGGATTATTTTTGTCTATGTATTTCTCTCCCAATCTCATTATGTATTCGTTGTAGAGAAGCAGGCACAAAAGTTGGGAAGCGTCTACTTTGATACAATCGTTATTGGGAAAAAGGAATAAACCTGAAAAATCGCAGGGATTAATAATTTACAAAATGCGGAATTAAAACACTTTAGTAAATGGAATGTACCTACTTCTGAGAATATTAAAGAATACGTCGATTCTAGTGGAAAGTTCACGACGGACTGAAGATTCTGTTGCACAAAGCAATCTTAATATAGTCAATATCGGTATCACAGAATCGGGATAATTAAAATAGTCCTTTTCAACCTAGAAAACAAAATTTCTTCAAGAAGGATTCAAACTTAAATTTGATTTTCATAGAGAATATTTATGCCATTACCAAAGCACTGGTGAAAATCTCCAATAATATCTGCAAACCGCGTTCATCGATAAAGAGTTTGTGCAAGGAAACGTCAGTTAGCATCACGCTTACTTGAATCAAAGCCGATTTCCTAATTTTGGGTTCGATGCTGGAGGTTTTCAGCATTTCAAGCACGGATAACAAACTGCTTCTCTAAAATTTGAATCAATTTTTCAATAACCTTTTTTTTCATAGACAATCTTTATAATTGGTTACTTATTATATTAAATGCCTATTACTTGATAATTGCCATCCGGTCGTTTGAAGGAATTTTCTCGCTCAAATACGCAAAGAGAACTGAGTGGCAATCCATGTAAGGAAGACAGTTTTGGTAATTTCTGGGCGGAAGCATTTTCTTTTCCAAGTAGCCAAATTAATCGACATACTGCCTCTTCTCTGATTTCGGGGTCAGAAGCAAAAAGAAATCTCACATTACCTTTTAAAACCTGTATGAAACAAAATTTGAATTATTTAATTATTTGCAGTTTCCGAAACTATTGAATCAGATTAGGTTTAAAAATATACATAAATTTCAAGCAATTTTGAAAAATAACTAGGGTTTAAAGTTGCATTTACCTCAATGCATGGAAGTTGAATATTATTAGAAATGTCAGGATCAAGCATTTTCGTAATAGATTGTCCTAAAGCTGTCTCAGTAGAAGAAAAGCATTGCAAAAGAGGCAAAACTGGAACTACCGACTCTAAAAATTTCATCCAACCTGCTTCGCCCATTTGAACTTTGCCCTTCAATATGTAAACTAACATTTCTTCTGCCATGTTTTTGATCTGAAACCAAAAACTTTTAACGTTAGAATTTGAAAAACCGGGTTACTTATTTTCTTTTGCTTGAAACCAAGTTTTGAATAGAATTTTTATTAACCTTTGCATTCTCGTGAGTTGCGCCATGACAAATTATTTCAGTCATGATCGTTGGCTCAAATAAAAACGACAAGTTTTCCCAATGTCGTTTATCTCTTGTAAATTCTACTCCCAAGACAGAAACTACCAAAGAATAACATTCTTGGTACATGGCTTCTTGAATATCTATATCTCCATAGGCAAGCAAACCAGCCGTCAATTTTGTAGCAGTCTTAAGATCCTCTGAACCAAATTTGTACCTTTAAAAGATTTTTTAAAATAAAAGATCTTTTGGGAAAAAATTGGTTTGATGAAATCGAATGAACTTTGGGAACAATTTTCCAATTTACTTACTCAGGTAAGCGTTGTAAAAAAGTAACAACGCTTTTAACAACTTTCACGTTCTTATGGTACGAAAGACTTAATTTCGAAGCGTAGATTCTTTTTAAAGTACCTACATGTGACTCTTCAGGAGAATTTTTTATCAATAGCACCGCGGCTTTCATTGATTTCGCAATCGTACGAGTTTCATCCAATAATTTAATGCATTCGGTTTCATCCTTTCCGCATAATTGCTGTGACAACAAAGTATTTAAATTAAGTACACAGTTTCATTTAATTAAAGCAATTTGTTTAGTTTATATTTTTTTAAATCATACTCTCGCGTAATCTTGTAACAAAAGGTGCAAGGAAGGATACATCAAATAAATAGATGCATCCATGCAAGCAACACAAATTGTAAGTTTCAGCTCCTTGGGTATAATGACGTCAGCCAATTCGAGTGGCACAATACTACTCAAAAGTTTTGTAACTATACTGATGAGATGTAGGTAAGTTATTCTACAGTGATCAACGCTACTGTAACTTCCAAAGTAGTCAGACACTTCGCTCAGTAACTTTAGCATTTCTTTGAGTTCTTCTTGTAACTTTAGAGCGATAGCATCGTTACAAAGCCAAATGTTAGGCATGACACTCAGCGTTAATAATTGAACGAGCTCATAGCCTAGATCAGTAATATGCTTGTTAATTTTTAAAGGCCGTTTTGGATCGTCGGGAAGACTTAGCAAAGAAATCACTCTCAAAAAAGATTCGACACAAAAAGTCGGGATTAACATTTGTTGCAGTTGTAACACTGATTCGTCCATATTGTCCATCACGCTGTGACTCCTATCACTCGTTCCCTAAAATGCAATTTTGGAAATTGTAGATTTGTTGTAGAAAATCTGTTAAGTTTAGAAAAATTATTAACTTACTGCCGATTGATAAACTTGATAATTGGCTTCTAATAAACCTCCATCTGGACTGTCTCTGTCTTCCGAGGAAGCATAATTGTTACTCTCTAAATTTCTTGACAATTCCTGTTGCAAATTTTCTTTTATTTCAGATATTTATTTAATTAAAATTGAAATGCGCTGATAACAATAAATTATAATAAAATAATCAGGATTAAAGAAGAAAGTAGTATTGAAAATTTACCTTTTGTTTCTTATTTGCAACACATGGATCGCAATAATAATATATTCGAAACCTGAGCGATCGCGTTAATTTATATAAAGCTTTTAAGACTATTAATATCACATCTCTTGAACTTAGATCAGACTCATTATCGTTAGAGTTAAGTAGAGCGTGCAGTACCTTTAAAAAAGACAGGATTTTAATTTTTGGTTCATCCAGGAAATTAAAATCTTCAGATTTGTTTTCCTGACAGAGAAAATTTAATTCCATAAATTGTGTAGAATTACCAAGACTATGGATGGTCTCTGGAGAAAAACTTCTGCTGGAAAGTCTTGCAACATAACGTTTGTTATAAACTGACAAGTGTGCAATATGAGATTTGTTTCTAGAGTATTGGTTAGAGTTTCTTCGACTGCGGACAAAACTCCTTTGTCTGATGGAACTAAGGGTTGCCAGGGCATCACTAACCATTTTATGCCCCCTTCTGTTCTTTTTGAGACCACAGTTCCATTTTCACATTGTAAAGTTAAGTCAAAGGGTACAGAACTAGTTTTAGATGTAAAAAAAAATTATTTGTATAGACGTTCTTAAAGTGAGACTTATTTTAGATGCTTTAAAAATTTTTAATCCTTACTTATCTAAAGTTGAAGGAAGCATGCAAACGTTGTGTTGATCTTGGGCTTTAATTCCATCGCTTTGGTATCTGTAGTCGTAGCTATTTTCAGTGTAATCACTATGGCACATATTCGAAGTGACTGGTGCCTTTCGAATTAAATTGTAGTTAGTTATTAGGAATTAAAGAAAATATAGGTCATCAATCCTACCCAGAATAAATTGTGGAATTTTATTACAAATTCGGGATTCTTCTTTCAGTTATAAATTTGAATAAATTCTCACACTTCAAATGTTCATGCATTCTATAAACTTCGTCTAATTCCGAATATTAGGAAGCGTCTTTGAGTTCGGACCATTTTTCACAAAATCCGTAATTCATTATGCAAATAAATTATATATAATGACTACGGATTTGTAAAAAATATCGTGAAACATTTAAAGATTTCTTATAAATACCTTAATAATATGTACGGCAGAATCTCCTGCTCCATATTCATTCTGATTTAAAACAGCTTCTTCTATCTGATTTAATTTATCGTGCCATTTGCTACCGATTTTCTTACGTAAAACATGAAGCTCGTTTTGAAACCTCAATTTTCCAAAAGCACTTAAATAACTTCTACTGTTCGCCTGTAATAATATTTTGAATTAATGATAAATAATGTAATAAAAACAAAGATTTATATTTTATTGAGGAGAAAATTACCTTCATCAAATGGAGTAATAAATCCAAAACTTTTTCCGGGCTGGGAACAATTTCGAAAGAAAACCAGTTAAAAAGTTTGATGATCAATTCCTTTTTGACAGCATCGCAGTCACAACCAAAACCGAGGTTAAACTTGGAAATAATGTTATCCAAAGCTCTTGACCTAATTTCATCTAATGTGTGACCTTAAGAAAAAATATATATATATATATTTAATTTAAAGGATAAATTTATATTATGGAAAAGAATAGAGAAAAACTATAGGGGTTAAGGTTATGTTCAAGAAATGAAGTGGTTTTTGTAATGAAAATACGTTAAATAATTTAGGGAAACTTATGCATACCTAATTTCTTGACGTGGACGGTTGTTATCGTATTATAGTTAGTCATTTTAAGAACTATTAAACCTATTAAATGACAAACATGTTACATTATTTAAGGTTAATGCTTTGAATCTGCGACCGCCAAAACAAACGCAACATCTCTGACGCAACTAAAACTAGTAGCGATGTCATTTTGCTAAGCGGATAGTTACGGAACTATTTTGCTATGGCGGTAAATTTAAACCTTCTAAAGTTAAAAAAAGACATTTTTAGAACGATCTTATGAGTTTGAGATTTATTTTTTTCAGAAAAATTGAATTTCTATTCAGAAATTAGTTTCCTTATTGATAAAGTAAATTTGGAAACTTTTTAATAATAACAATAATTATATATTTATAAAAGGAATAATTATTAATTTGAAATATAATTTAATAACGAATTTTTCAATATAAAAAGATTTAAATTAGAGTAAACATAAATTTTAGTCATGAACTGCAGTACCTAATTTTGTTTTGGGATAATTTTCTTAACATTTAAAAAAGTTTGACATTTAAATTTTTTTCTTAGTCACCTTACATCCGAGCAACAAAGTCTGCTAGCCACATTATATTTTAAAAAATAGTGGCGAATAGAAATCTTTAACGATTAGCAAAAAGGCTATAATTTTCAATTGTCCATAGATGTCACAAACTTATATAAAAAATTGTTTCAAATTTTCTCACATATGTCTAAAAGATGTACTAAATGATAAGGCAAATAGTTTTGCATTCACTCGTTGCTATGAATAAAAAATTTCAATACGTCATGATCCTTTTGTTTTTTAAGATCATTATTGTCGTAGGTCAAAATCGTCAAAATTATCTTTGTAAAAGGATTGCATTTAATATTTGTGGATAAGATTTTTTTCTTTACTAATACAACTTTAATTTCATTATCGATGGGTACTTGGTGGTCATTTGAACACAACATAACAATGACAGTTATTTATTATGTGTTTTAAATTAATTTATTTATTACCTCTGCCCAGACTTATCACTGAGGATGCCAATGAACTGTGAGAAAAAGGCTTTTCTTCCCTGAGTTATTCCATCTTCATTTTTTTCTTTAATATTCACAGTCTTTGTAGATAACCAACAATTTCTCAAAGATGAAGATAATTTTGAACTGCCATCCTACCTTTGCTCTTCTCTAACAGAATGTTAATCCTAACAATACCGAAGAAGATAATGAAACATAATATTCTTTACTTTTGAACACTACATTTTATTATTTCGAAACAAATTCTAAATCGTGGCATTATGTTTTGAAAAACATAATAAACATATAAACCATTCTTCTGTGTGGCTCACTGATATTCGTTCGTTCAAATTGATAAGGCGTGTTAAGATAAAAAGTCCAAACAATTCAGTTCGATATAGTCCAGAATTATAAATTACAATAGTGACCATTTAAGGATTTAGAAAAAAATGGTAGTTGTTTAGAAGGGTAAATTTTAATAAATTGTTAGGTATAATTATTTCTTATACCAATATAATACAATCTTTTTTTAAAATCTTATTTATTAATGTGCCTTACAATCAATTAAACACTCGATAATTTATGAACAGACAAATAGATTCTAACATTAAAAAGAATAGATTTGTGAAGAAAGTCAATGTTTGTTTGCTAAGAATATGATAAAAATCAAGTAAAAATTTAGGATCTTAAAAATAAATACCTATGACAACTTTCAAGGAAGAATTTAAAATTTTGATTCCTTAAATTTCATTTCAGGATATTCATCCCTTATTGCACCTGAAATTTAATAATCTTTGAAACAGTTTGTAAAATCCATGAAAATAGCCACATTGTCAAATACAACAAATTTTAAAAGATAAATCTAATTACGATTTAGAAAAAAATAGTTGAATCTGTAATTGTTTATTTAACATTAGTTATTTAAGATTTTTTTACATTCTCATCATATGAGGAGGTATTTTTCATTAGCTTTAAAAAAAAATCGTAACTTTGATTCAATCTTCAATTCATCATAGATAGCTTATTTTGTTCTTTAAAATATGTATTATCTACAATAATTCTATTTTGGTGGTTCTTATTAAAACACAGTTACATTGACATTGAAATAAAATAAATTCTTTATTAATTAATATTTTATCTAACTAGCTATCTACCTAGCAAGCTTATTTTTAATAAAATTCATCAAAATAGAATTGTAGGTTATATTTTAAAGAACAAAATACGCTATCAGTGATGAAAATTGAATCAGAATTACGATTTTTTCTAAAGTGAAAGGAAATCTCAAATAACTAATATTAAATAAACAATTTTAGGTTGAAATATTTTTTTCTTTGTCAAATATTAATTTCTCTTTAAAAATTTATTTTTAAAAATTTGTTATATTTAACAATATGGTTATTTTCCTCGATTTTATAAACCTATTTTAAAAATTTGAGATACGACAAGGTTCTTTTTTAGAAAAAAACGTTTGCATATTTTTTATATAAGTTTCTTTGTTCAATGGAGTAATATTTAAATACTATTTTGTACATTTTTCATGTAAAAATAATTAATTATGAAAAAGTTGTAGTCGATGATGCCGAGGAATGCCTTTTAAAAAGCATGTTTTGTGTGAGCACTCCTGCTTGAAACTGGATCATCTAAAATCAAAAATCGAAAATAATTTAGTTAATATATTAGTTTATCTAGTCTTCAGTCGAAGCATTTGAGAAAAAATTAATTTGGGACAAAATGGCGGACGTTGAAAAGTGAAGTGTGTAATTTTGAAAATCGGCCACTTTACTTTCAACGTCCGCCATTTTGTCCCAAATCATTTTATTCTCAAATGCTTCGATTAAAGACCAGATAAACTAACAAATTAACTAAATTATTTACGATTTTTGATTTGAGATCCAGTTATAAACAGGAGTGCTTACCGAAGAACATGTTTTTTAAAAAGGTATTCCTCGGCATCGCATCAACTATAACTTTTTAATAATTAATTATTTTTTTATGAAAATTGTACGAAATAGTCTTCAAATATTACCCCGGTAAGGAGGCTTTCATTAAGAAGTATTGGAAAATTTCTTGCATTCAATGGTAACGCGAAAAATCTTGAATTCTTTTGGATCCCTTTTTTGTCCACGCGTTCCGAATCCTCATATTTTAATTTAATTTTAATCCCCTTTAATTCAGCACATTTCGATACTTTTATTTACAGTTTTTCAAATAGTAGTGACGCAGAAAGCTTTTTAAAACAT
>JBAGKK010000569.1:136791-147244 GCA_037177015.1 Euceroptres primus | reverse complement strand
ATCTGTTAAATAAACTATAAAAGCTATATATGTAATAAGACAAAAATAACATAGCATAAATGTCAATTTTCGATTTTTCCTGATAGTTACTTGCATTTCCCTGACATTTCCCTGATTTCCCTGACAAATTTTTTTCCCCCTGACATTTCTCGGACTTCCCTGACATGTGGACACCCTGGATGAGGTCAAGTTGTAGAAAATATTTTTCCCGAGCAAATAAGCTTTTACTCATTAAAATTGAAGACATGAGAATGACAACACGGTAATGACCATTTGAAGTTTGATTTAGGTTAATTTAACTCTTACTCAGGGGCCAACTTTAAGTGGTCTTTAACGAGTTGTGATTCTCATGTCTTCAATTGTATCACTTTTCAAAATGCGATAAGAAAAAAAGTTCGGTCAAAAATAAAATTTTTTAAATAAATAATTTGTGAATAAGTATATAATAGTATGTTGCATTACAAGGGATGAAACACAGCGATTGCAACGAGTGTGAAGTCTGCTGCCCGAGCGAAGCGAGAGCTGTACTCACACGAGTTGCGATCGTTGTGTTACATTCCGAGTAATGCATATTATTTTTCATAACAAATCTATTGAAAATTCGAGTTTCGGTA
Organism: Euceroptres primus; assembly: GCA_037177015.1. Classification (NCBI taxonomy): domain Eukaryota; kingdom Metazoa; phylum Arthropoda; class Insecta; order Hymenoptera; family Figitidae; genus Euceroptres; species Euceroptres primus. The sequence goes on along the minus strand of JBAGKK010000569.1, from coordinate 146,630 downwards.
CCTGTAGAGCGGGTTGAAACACGGTGTTTGAATCCCTAGGGTTGACAAATTTTGCTTCAATCCTAGGGCTGAAAGAAAATTTTTTCATCGCGACTCTATTGAAACTTCGAGTTTCGGTACCTGTAGAGCGAATTGAAACACGGTGTTTGCACGTTTCAACCCTAGGGATGCAAACACCGTGTTTCAACCCGCTCTACAGGTGCCGAAACTCGAAATTTCAATAGAGACACGATGAAAAAATTTTTTCATGAAAAGTAATCTTTTCTCTATTAAACAATACTATGAATAATAATAAGTTTAATAATATAATCAATAATAAAAAACTATATAATTAATTCTGTTTTCCAGAAACCTGTTTCTTTCGTGCCCATAATGCCTTTAGCATTAAGGAATTAATTAAGAGAAACTGCCCCAAAATGATTTAACAGACTAGTATTTTTACTAACTATATTAAACATACCACAAAAAATAAAATTATCATCCTTTATTTTCATAAAGAAAAAAATACTTTTAACACAATTAAGCATAGACCCTTTCGAGTAAATATTTTGTATGGTTTTATTATATTTTATAAAGCAAAATCGTGTGACGATGGTCGCGAATGTTGATAATGAGAATTAGGGAAAGTTGTTGTATGGATAAGATGAACGTCAAGATGATTGAGAAATGATTGGACCAAGTGAGTTGTGGATGGGAGTATCAGTACATTAATATAAAAAGTACTCTTTGACAGACAGCGCGAGGATTAGGCCGGCACGTTCATTCACACTATATTCTCTTCATTTTACAATTGCACAAATGCACTTGATGTTCTGTACGGATTTCCCTCAAAATTGTGCAACATCACATCAACTGTCATCTTCAAATGCATGTAAGACCTTTCCTTTCTCAGTCACAAACTTTTCCAGCATCCATCCATATTAATCAAATTAAAAAACAAATTAAGGCACGTAAATTAGGAAAAGTTGCAATTATTATTTTTAATAAATGACAGCATCAATTCTAAAAAAAGCAGAGTGATGTAGGATTAGAATAATAAAACCACAAACTTAAAAAAAGTTTCTTAATTTGCACTTTGTGGAAAGGCCTTAATCTTATCACCAACACAATATAAAAACAATGATTAATTCATTTATCTACTTAACAACAGTTCTTTTAGACTAAAACATAATTTCGTAGTATTATTAAAATTTTAATCTGCAGAAAACTTACGTCTTTAAAACTGCGATGCAGCTATCGCGTAAACAAAGACAAGTTTCACTCTCGTGTGTAACTGTGTACTAGAATGAAATTCAATAAGTTCAAACAGCAATGAGTAAAGATCTGCATCAGTGCAATTCACATCTATTCGATATCCAAAAGTCAAACTAGAGATCTAAGTATTTTAATTCAGAGTATAAAAAAGTCATTTACTGCCTGCAATCAATAACACACAAATATACCTAAGCTGATCACACAGCTTCTTCAGTGTCTCTTAATTATTTATCTATTTTTTTTTTCAATTTTCCACAACGCAGGGGCGCCAACTATCTTTTATCAGAGGATGAGACTAGAGTCTTGAGAGTTAAAAAAATAGAGAGATTCAAATATTCCGTCTCGTTTCTCTTGATCGATTTTTCTCGTCAAGATGAAGACCAAAAATTTTGAATTTTGTTCTTCGACGTCATATTTGCTTTCCTAAAGCAAGAGCGTAGTGATTGACAAACAATTATCTACTGGAAGTTGCTTAAATCACAAAGTCACATGAGAACTAGAGTTCTAAAGTTTCGTGGTTTCTGAATTAATACTGAATTAATTCTGAATTAATAATTTGCTATTTCGCACAATTGTGCGCTTGTTTAATTTAGATGACAGTAGTCGTGTAGCTAATCAGCCGATCAGTTACCAATAGAACTTCTTTAGTACTCTACGGGGCAAGTGGGAGAGAAAAGTCATGGGATCAGAGTAGTGAAAGAAGAGAATCTCCTTAAATATGTACAAATGAGATCGAGATAAGACGCTGTGAGCAATTGCCATTATTTTTTATGTGATGCGTGGATAGGAAGGCGCAAAAGTCGAATGGCTGGATGACAAGACTCAGTCACGTCACACCCTGCAGAGCCGACGAAAAACGATAACATGTTACGCTAAACGACATAACTATTATATTATTATAATAGTGGCAACTGGCAGACACTCAGACAGTTTGGCAGGCATGGTGAACGTAAAATAAAACCGAACACACGTTCCAACAGATTCTCTCACATTCGCGCGTAATCCAGACCTTTTTCCCGTACCTGCTCTCTCTCCTTTCTTGTTCCTTAGACCTAGTTAGCTTAACGTTCTATACGAATCTTATAATATTATAGTTCAGGTTTTTATTACGCTGTAACATAGGCTAAACTAAGTCTACCGTCGCATCACCTAGGCGAGATGCAACCTTAGTTAATATTAGGAATATCGGCAGTGAAATTCCAATGATAGACGCGGTAGGCAGGCAGTCAGTCCAGCAAAGTCTGTGGCACTTGCGCTGCTCCGATGCATAACATGTAAAGTCGTATGTTTGGGGTGCCCCACACTTGAATTATTAACATTTATCGCCAATTTTCTTGCGGATAAAAGATTAAAATCAGGGAGGCACCCCAGAGCTCGTATGAACGAGCTTTCTCGGTTTTTCATCCCCACCATGGCACCTTCGTCATCATATTCACCAGCTTTGTATATATATGTCGTCTTACTTTATCAAATTCTTTTCTTTCCTCTTTTGTTTTCTTTTGAAAAATAATTTTTGTACAATACTCGGTGACTCTTCCGCAGTGTGCGGACGGCCGCTATCGTAGCATAGTTGGATCTTTCGGAGAAACAAAAATCGGTTTCAAATTGTCCAAAACACAAACATTACTAAGATTATAAATCACAAATGAAATCACAGACTTTCGTTGGTGGTTTGACAGAGGGAGAGGGGGGCAATTACAAGATCGTAGGCATTTCTGGGTAATGATTCCTGAAAGGAGAAAGGGGACCAAACCCCCCTTCATGCTTCATTCCCATCCATTCTCCTTGATCATGTGGGCAAGCTCTATGATAAACTTGCCTTCTTTGTATTTCTGACTCGACTCAAATGCGTGCTCCTGTAATTTCAAGTCCTTTATCATTCTCCCTTCACCCACAATGAGGCGTATGAATATACCCCAAAATTCACTTATCATCATTTTCATTTGACCGAAATTCATGTTTCCGAATAATCATTTGCCGCAATTTTTATTTATCCGAATTGCCATTTGCCATCCTTTCTGTTTATTCGAATGTTCATTTGTCATAATTTTGATTTGTCCGAATTGTCATATGCTATAATTTCTATTTATCCAAATTACCATTTGTCCTAATTTTCGTTTCTCCTAATTTTCGTTTACTCGATTAGTCATTTGTCCTAATTTTCGTTTATCCTCATTTTCATTTGTCCGAATAGCCATTTGTCATATAATTTTAAATTATCTGAATCGTCATTTATCATAATTTTTATATATTCGAATAAACATTATTCATCATTTTTATTTCTCCTAATTTTCATTGTTTATAATTTTCATTTATCCGAATTGACCTTTGTCGTAATATTTATTTGTCCTAATTTCCATTTGTCCTAATTTGCATTTGTCCGAATTTTTCATAATTGATAATTTTTCATAATTTTGATTTATTCCACTCGCTATTTACCATAATTTCTATTTATACGAATGGTAATTTGCATTTTTCCGATTAGCCATTTTTCATAATTTTAATTTATCCGACTCGCTATTTGCCATAATTTCTATTTATTCGAATCGTCATTTGTCCTAATTTTCATTGTCATAGATTTCATTTATCCAAATTGACCTTTGTTGTAATGTTTATTTGTCCTAATTTGCATTTGTCCGAATAGCCATTTTCATAATTTTAATTTATCCGACTCGCTATTTGCCACAATTTCTATTTATTCAAATCGTCATTTGTCCTAATATTCGTTTCTCCTAATTTTCGTTTACTCGATTAGCCATTTGTCTTAATTTTCGTTTATCCTCATTTTCATTTGTCCGAATAGCAGCCATTTGTCATGTAATATTAAATTATCCGAATCGTCATTTATCATAATTTTTATGTATCCGAATAAACATTTTTCATAATTTTTATTTGTTCTAATTTTCGTTTGTTATAATTTTCGTTTATCCGAATTGACCTTTGTCGTAATATTTATTTGTCCTAATTTGCATTTGTCCGAATTTTGCATAATTCATAATTTTTCATAACTTTTATTTATCAGACTCGCTATTTGCCATAATTTCTATTTATACAAATCGTCATTTGTGCTAATTTGCATTTTTCTGAATAGCCATTTTCCATAATTTCAATTTGTCCGACTCGCTATTTGCCATAATTTCTATTTATACGAATCATCATTTGTCCTAATTTTCGTTTCTCCTAATTTTCGTTTACTCGGTTAGCCATTTATCCTAATTTTAATTTGCCCTTATTTTCGTTTGTCCTCATTTTCATTTGCCGAATAGCCATTTGTAATGTAATTTTAAATTACATGAATCGTCGTTTATCATAATTTTTATGTCCGAATAAACATTTTTCATAATTTTTATTTGTCCTAATTTTCGTTTGTTAAAATTTTCATTTATCCGAATGGACCTTTGTCGTAATATTTATTTGTCCTAATTTGCATTTGTCCGAATTTTTCATAATTCATAATTTTTCATAATTTTTATTTCTCCGACTTGCTATTTGCCATAATTTCTATTTATTTGAATCGTCATTTGTCCTAATTTTCATTCGTCCTAATTTTCATTGTCATAGATTTCATTTATCCAAATTGACCTTTGTTGTAATGTTTATTTGTCCTAATTTGCATTTGTCAGAATAGCCATTTTTCATCATTTTAATTTATCCGACTCGATATTTTCCATAATTTCTATTTATTCGAATCGTCATTTGTCCTAATTTTCATTCGTCCTAATTTCCATTTGTTTAATTTTCAATTATCCGAATTGTCATTTGTCGAACAAATGAATATTAGGAAAAACGAAAATTAGGAAAAATAAAAATTAGGACAAATGAAAATTAGAACAAATGAAAATTAGGAAAAATGAAAATTAGGTTAAATAAAAATTATGACAAATGATAATTCGAATAAATGAATATTATGGCAAATGAAAATTAGGACGAATGAAAATTAGGACAATCGACGATATGGATAAATAGAAATTATGGCAAATAGCGAGTCGGATAAATAAAAATTATGAAAAATGGCTATTCGGACAATTGCAAATTAGAACATATGAAAATTAGGACAAATAAAAATTACGACAAATGTCAATTCAAATAAATGGAAATTACAAACGAAAATTAGGACAAATAAAAATTACGACAAATGTCAATTCGGATAAATAAAAATTATAGCAAACGAAAATTAGGACAAAAAAATTATGAATCATGGTTATTCGGATACATAAAAATGATAAATGGCGATTTGGACAATTTAAAATTATAACAAAAGGCTATTCGGACAAATGAAAATTGGGAAAAATGGCTAATCGAGTAAATAAAAATTAGCAGAAACAAAAATTAGAACAAATAAAAATTATGGCAAATGATAATTCGGATAAACAGAAATTATGGCATATGGCGATTCGGATAAATCAAAATTATGACAAATGAACATTAGAATAAATATAAATTATGGCAAATGGTAATTCAAAGAAATAAAAATTAGGGCAAATGATTATTTGGCAACGTGAATTTCGGTCAAATGAAAATTATGACCAAGTGAATTTTGGGGTATATTCATGCGCCTCCTCACAATTTTCATCAATTAATTCATTTAACCCTTTGATGACCGCAACTAAACCAGCGATAAAATTGGAATACCATTATTTTCGTGATCACCGATCTCAAAAGCAGGTTCATTTTTTTTCTAAGTTGTCTACTCTAAACTCTGAGAAATGATGTAGAAAAACAATCTCATCAGTGATTTATTTCTGAAATATAATTACAAAAAATATCGCTTTGTAAAAAAAATAATTTGGTAATACATAAAGAATTTTTGACGCATACGTAAAATAAGATGGAGAAGATCTTTTCTTTTTGAAAATAATTTTGTAATAAAGAGTTTAGATGTAAAATGAGATAAACCTTTTTTTCTTGAAACACTTTTGCAAAAAAACTTTTGTTTTTATAATACAAATACTGTACGAAATTAAGGCGCAGTTATAAACTTTTAATTCATTGACTTAACATTATGATTAGTAATAACCGAAGTATACATAATATAATCGAAGTATAATATAATCGAAGTATAATATAACCGAAGAATAAAATAAAATAAGTATAACCTTTGATTTTAATACGTATTTGTATATAAATGTATCTAATTAAACTTAAAATTAGACTTTGGTAGTTTGTCGACAAGAAAAAAATTATTCATTTAACTTTGGTAATTGTAATTTCGTTGGCAATGAAATGGCAATGATAAGAAGACATATTTTGACATACATAGTTATTGATAGAATATTATAGAAAGTGCAAAAGTGTTTCAAAAAGAAACAAAAATATTTTCTATCTCACTTTACAACTGTAAACTTGGCGAAACGGGAGTTTTCCTCAAACTTATGAATACAAAATTATATTTCAAAAAGAAAATAAAACCAATACCTTCTCATATGATGATGAGAATGGAAAAAAATTCCTTTCTATCTTATTTCACATCTGTTTTAAGAATTCGTTATGTATTAAAAAATTTTTTCCACAAACCAAAATTTTTTGTAATTAAATTTCATTTTTTCTCAAATTTCATTTTAGAAAGAACTGTTCTTTCTCGAAAATTCAATTAAATAAATTATTGATGAGGACGTATATTTGAGGCCAAAACATCTGATTCAATGACATATTGATTTTTTCTTATTTTTATTTATCTTCTAAAGATAAATAAAATATTGAAAAAAAAATCAATATGACATATTGATTTTTTCTTTTTTTATTTATCTTCTAAAGCCAAATTACCAACATCTATTTACTATTTTAATTCAAGGTCAATACAAGTCCTTTCTTTAACAAAAAACTAATATTACAAAAAAACTATAATTTTCTACTTTTTAATAATTCTTGGCTTTGGTAAGACGGTTTGCATTAAAAAGAATTGAAAATTTCCAAATGTGATTTTGCAGACGTTTTCAAATCCTGTTAAAGGAATTCAAAACGAGTTATTTAGACAGCGAAACACAACCTCAATGAAATTAAAGAAATTATATGATAAAATTTAGCATAAAACTGCATTACATGATTATAAACAGTTGTTTTAGACTAAAGTTTTCCCTGAAGAAATACAAAAATCCTGAACAAAATATTTTAAATCACTTTTTCATAATAACTATTTTGAAGGAAGTCATCCTAACGACCTAAAATGATCAATACCGTGGTTTTCGAAGCATTTGACTCAATAATTTACTGCAAAACAGTAAATAAAAACAAAAAATTCTGAATTCAACGGTATAAAAAATCAGAAATTTCATTTCTTTTTACGGAATTCAAAAGTATTAAAATATTTGTCGTCGTTTCAAAAAAGGAATTGAATTCAAGAGATAGTTTATTTTGTTTCTGTGCATTGAACTAAGTGCAAAATCAAGGATTCATTTGAATTGAAAAATGGTCATTTCAACATTGGAGTCGGAAATGTTTATTTCTTTTCTATTCAAGCTTTCTCACCAGGGCGAGATGAAAACTGAATAAATGAAAAAATATGAAAACTGAATAAATGAAAAAATATGAAAATTGAATAAATGAAAAAATATGAAAACTAAAATAAAATAAACTTAATGCTCCTATTGAATAAACTCTTACTCAATAAGAGCTCTCTTTCCAAGAAACTCTTATTGAAGAGCATTGGTTTACTAGAATACCCAGAAAAAATTATCAAACCGATGACGCATGTGTCTTTGGTCACCAAAGGGTTAATTACTCTTTGGGATTGAACTTACATATTTCCACCCTAGAGTAGTCTTGCAGCATTCACAGTAGATATCGGCGACAGCATGGAGGCCAGTTAATAAAACTCGCTCCTCGGCAGGACCGCAACCCACGTTCACCCTGTTCAACATTTCTCTAATGAATTATATGATACAATCAAGATTTTTATCAGAAACTGATGGTCAAGTCAAAGCTCTCCACTTACACGGAATTAAAGAGGTAGGCACGTCCTTGGCTACCTTGGAAGGACTGAAAGAAGAGAAAATTTAAATTAATGAATAGAAATATATAAAATGGAAGAAAATAATTTTAGGGGGCAATTCTTTAATTGCTGAAGTGGTAAGTCACCTTAGAGATGAGTTCGTCGTGGTTGGCGAGGTGAGCACGGCAGTGAATACACGAGTAAGTGCGGTGGCAGGAGGGCAGGTACGCTTGAAAAGTTTTGACCATGATGGCTTATCCAGATAAGCTAAACGCTTTGCCCTCTTTCTCCTCCTCACTGGCCACTGAGGTTGTTCAGTAAATTTAATTAAGCTTGCTGGTAACCAGTAGAACAAGACTCCCTTTGTATTCTTCGCGGGGTGTTGGTGCAGTAGTGGCCCCGTTCACCGCCGCTTCGTACTCCGATCAGCTGTTGAGCTGGTTCAGACAGCGCCGGTTCGGGGACACCTGTAATTTAATTACAATTTAACTAATCCATTTAAAACATTAAAAATATTTAATCTATTTAAAATATTTAAATTCTAGTTTACTTTCTACTTAACTAATCAATTAAAAATATTTCCCAGTCTCAGTTTACTTTGCAAATTTACTTTGTCTTCGAATAAACATCTAGGATGTACCTGAAGCTTTGAACGTCCAATTTGAACGAATCCTTTTTGCTCATTTTTGCTTACCTCAAATTTATTTTGAATTATTATAAAATAATTAAAAGAAGCATTACTAGCTTTTTCATCATCACCTTATGTTTTTTGTACATAAACAAATATTAATGAAAAATGAGGAAGAAAGAGAAAGAGTCAATCTCACTATTTAATTTTCTTAGTCTTTCTGCGTCTTCTTTATACTAATAAGGGATCCAACATGTTTCGAAGCCAAATATGGACTTCCTCATCAGGGACAATTTATAGGACACTAAGGGTCAATATTTTGTAAACAAAAATTAAATAATATTTGCTGAAAAAAATTAATTTGAACGTCCAGAACTTCAGGCACGTTTACTCTAAGGTTTTGTGAAAACACCGCAAGAAGCATCATTTTTTACAAACCATCTTGTGTAAAATCCACTTTTCGGCTCATTAGAGAAATATGAGAATGAAAAATGAGGGGAAAAAAGGAGGCGCATGAATATACCCCAAAATTCACTTGTCATAATCATTTGACCGAAATTCATGTTGCCGAATAATCATTTGCCATGATTTTTATTTATTCGAATTATCATTTGCCAATATTTCTATTTATTCGAATGTTCTTTTGTCATAATTTTGACTTATCCGAATCGCCATATGCCATAATTTCTGTTTATCCGAATTACCATTTCCCATAATTTTTATTTGTTCTAATTTTCGTTTCTGCTAATTTTTATTTACTCGATTAGACATTTTTCCTAATTTTTCGTTTGTCCTAATTTTCATTTGTCCGAATGGTCATTATTTCTGTTTATCCGAATTATCATTTCCCATAATTTTTATTTGTTCTAATTTTCGTTTCTGCTAATTTTTATTTACTCGATTAGCCATTTTTCCTAATTTTCGTTTGTCCTAATTTTCATTTGTCCGAATAGTCATTATTTCTGTTTATCCGAATTATCATTTCCCATAATTTTTATTTGTTCTAATTTTCGTTTCTGCTAATTTTTA
>JBAGKK010000569.1:49861-72098 GCA_037177015.1 Euceroptres primus | reverse complement strand
TTGGTCTTTTTCATAAAGTAATATTACTTATTCATAATTCATTTTGTACAATAAATATTGCTTACAAATATTATTATATTAATTATATTGTGATAATTTTTAAAACACGATTACAATAAAATTGATAAATATTGTTCTAGTATAGTAATATTAATAATTATAAATTAATAACAAAATGCAAGACAAATTTGAAATACATTGTTTTTTACATGTTAGGAGTCGTCCACAAACTACGTTACCAATTAGAGAGGGGAAGGGGCTCACGCTTAAAACTAAGGATTGTAATAAGTTGAGGGGAGTGGGCTCTAGTGGAAGTAACGGACTTCGTTAAAAGTGTTACTGCCCTGTTAAAATTTAACTTTTTGATTGAAGATTCATCTCTTTGATAGAAAATGGAACCATTTCGTTAAAAATTAGATTTTGTTGTTGTTGAAAATTAACTTTTTTAAACTGATAATTTGCAGTTGAAAATTAATCTTCTCTAGTTCAAAAATCTACTATTTGGTTAAAAAAATTTTTTTGTTGAAAATGCGTGCATTTTCTTGCAAATTCGTTTTTTTTAGTAGAAAAAGAATCTGCTCAGTTACTAGTTCTTATTTTCGTTTTTTTATTTCATTCAACTATTTTTTATTTCAAATTAAAATATTTTATGTTAAAATATGGAGCACTACAAGTTTTCTCGAGAAATTATCTTTTTGTTTTGAAAATTCATATCTTTGTATATACCATATTTTTTGGTAAAAAATGCAACTATTGGTTTAAAATTTTTATTTTGTTTGAAAACTCAACTGTATGGTTAAAAATTTATTTATTTGAAAAATTAACTAATTGGTAGAAAATGAACTTTTTTGTTAAAAATTCTTACTGTCAGTTGGAAAATTAAATTTTTTTCTGTAAAATTTATGCGCTTTGTTGAAAATTATTTTTTTGCTGTAGAAAATTAATCTTCTTTTTTTTGAAAACTCATTTTGTTTGAGGATTCAACTATTTTGTTCAAAATTCGTTTTTTGTTGTTGTTTTTGAAAATTAAGTTTTTAAATTGAAAATTTAACTATTCCATTTTCATTTAAAAATACATATTTTTTAGTTGAAAATTCAACTATTTGGTTAAAAATTTATCTTTCTTCATTAAAAATTACTTTCTTTGTGAAAATTCATCTTTATAAGGTTAAAATTCAATTATTTTGTTGAAAATTCAATTATTTTTTTAAAGCCTTTACGTTCGAAAATTCCGTGTATAATAGCAACTTTAGTTTATGAGTGGCCCCTTATTTCGAGTGTACTGTTATATCGATAGCATTTTTTCACTTATCTATGTTTTTTTTTATTTAGGGACATTTGTAGCCTCGGAGCGACCAAATCTTTATTGGATTCCTTAAAAGTCAGAGGACGAATTTGTTCATATAAATTTTCAGTTAACAAATTAATTTTTACCCCAAGAAAGAAAAGTTTCAACAAAATAGTTACATTTTTAATCAAATCAGATTAAGTTCCAACCAAACAGTTTAATTGTTAACCAAGAAACTGTTTTTTTTTTTACCAAAAAAGACGTATTTTCAATAACAAGCATGCATTTTTAATGAAATAGTTGAATTTTAAACCAAGAAAATTAATTTTTTACCAATATAGACGATTATTATTTAACCATATAGTGGAATTTTTATTTTAAAAAATTAATTTTCAGCCCAAAAAAGAAAAGTTTCAACAAAATAGTTACATTTTCAATCAAATCAGATTAAGCTTCAACCAAACAGTTGAATTATCAACCAAAAAAACGGATTTTTTTTACAAAAAGTGACGCTTTTTCAACAAAATGCATAAATTTTTAACCAAATGGTTGAATTTTAACCCAAGAAGATTAATTTTGTACCAACGTAGACGATTTTTTACCTAAATAATTGAATTTTATTCAGTTAAAAACATTAATTTTCATTCCGAAAAACGAACGTTTCAACAAAATAGTTACATTTTCTACCAAATCAGATTAAGTTTTAACCAAACAATTCAATTGTTAACCATAATTGTTGCTTTTTTCTAAGTTTACTGATATTTTTAGTTGATTTTGCGGTCCAATAAACGTTTTTTTGTAACAAGGATAATCTGAGCAAAACTCCCCGGCAAAGAAAAAGAGAAAATTTTTATTATTGAGAAAGCCCCGATTTCCAGAAAGTGGAAATTTGGCATTTTTGCAACTGCCGTCGATTTTTTCAAGTTTACTGATATTTTTAATTGATCCTGCGGTTTGGTAAATCTTTTTTTGTAACAAGGAGACTCTTATCAAATATCAGGAGCAAAGAAAAGTGGAAATTTTTAATTACTGGGAAAGCGATGATTTATTTCGTGAGCCTCTTTTTCCAAAAAGTGGAAATTTTGGATTTTTGCAATCGTTGCAATTTGCTTTTTTCCAAGTTTATTGATATTTTTAATTGATCCTGCGGTTCGGTGAACAGTTTTTTTTGTAAAAGGGAGACTTATAATCTTATTTATCAAACATCCGGAGCAAAGAAAGTGGAAACTTTTAATTACTGGGAAAGTCCTGATTTATTTCGTGGGCCACTTTTTCCAGAAAGTGGAAATTTGGAATTTCTGCAACTATTGTTGCTTTTCTCTAAGTTTACTGATATTTTCAATTGATCCTGCGGTCCGATAAACGTTTTTTTTTTTTGTATCAAGGAGAATATGAGTAAACATCCCCCGCAAAGAAAAAGGGAAAATTTTAATTATTGAGAAAGCACCGATTTTATTGCATGGGCAACTTTTTCCAAAAAGAGGAAGTTTGGCATTTTTGTAACCATTGTTGCTTTTTTCTAAGTTACCTATTTTTCAATTAATCCTGAGGCCCGGTAAACGTTTTCTTGTAACAAGGAGACTTTTATCAGACATCCGGAGCAAGGAAAAAAGGAAAATTTTAATTATTTCGAAAGCCCCGATTTTATTTCATTGGCAACTTTTTCCAAAAAGAGGGAATTTGGCATTTTTGCAACCGATGTTGCTTTTTTCTAAATTAACCTATTTTTTTAATTAATCCTGCGGCCCGGTAAACGTTTTTTTGTAACAAGGGGAGACTCTTATCAAGCATCTGGAGCAAAGAAAAAGGAAAAATTTTAGTTGTTGAAAATGCACCGATTTTGTTTCATTGGAAACTTTTTCCAAAAAGAAGAAATTTGGCATTTTTGCAACCAATGTTGCTTTTTTCTAAGTTTACTGATATCTTTAATTGATCCTGCGGCCCGGTAAACGTTTTCTTGTAACAAGGAGACTTTTACTAAACAAACGAAGCAAAGAAAAAGGGAAAATTTTAATTATTGAGGAAACCCCGATTTTATTTCTTTGGCTACTTTTTCCAAAAAGAGGGAATTTGGCATTCTTACAACGGTTTTTGCTTTTTTCTGAATTAAATGGTTAAAAGGGAAAATTTTAATTATTGAGAAGGCCCCGATTTTATTTCTGTGACCACTTTTTTCAAAAAGTAGAAATTCGGCATTTTTGCAACCGTTGTTGCTTTTTTTCAAGTTTATTATTTTGTTTTTAACTGATCCTGCTGTCCGATAAGAATGTATTCGGCGTGTGAACCCGAAAATAATGCAAAAGATTGTTTCTAAAAAGTGGAAGTTAATGAAACGGATACTTAAAAATTGTGAAAAGGATTCTCACTTTCAATATATTGGCAAATCAAAAGTTTCTTTCATTTTGTTATTCTTCGAGTTATCATCTTTATATCTTGGCTAAACTTTAAACTATCAAATGTAGCTTCACTCCACAGCATTGTTTTTGAAACAATCCAAAATTAAATATTTAGCAAATATTGTTATGTAATGAATTTAATAAAGTTTTATTTGTCTAGAATTTTTATATAAAGTTGGGTTAGTTTTAGAAGATCGAGTTTAAAAAAAATTATTAATTAATTTAAATAATTTAATTCACCTTGTACAGCAAAGTAGTCCACAAAGTTTTTTGATAATTCCTGAAGATAACCATCTTTATCAACTATCGTAACATAAAAAACGTTTACTTCGGAAGGTTCGTCATTCATACACTCGACCCCTGTTCGTTCCAAATTTATAGGTCCAAGAAAGGCCTATAAAATTTAGATTTTATACCATAAATTCATTTTTGAATGATTAAAATTTAAAAGCACTTCACAATTTAAGAATAATCAGTCTGTATTCAAACTTTTTCCGTTCACAAACAATTACTAAAAATAACAAACTACCACATAATTCACACATGTTCAATTCTTTGCAGTCGAATTAGTCTCCAGTTTTATTAGATAAAAATGTTCTGATGAATAATATTAGGTTTCAATTCAGATGCCATGATGGTGCTTGAGCGAAAACTGCGAAATTGAATTCAATCTGGCTAATATAATTATGACTATAGTTTATGTAAAGGTAGGAATCCCCTTAGAATGTTATTCAAACTTTAGCGCGAGTACTTAATCCTAAAATAACATAAATCTCTTTTCAAGAATGTGTGATTTTATTAATGACTAAATTTTACATTTCCTTTTTTTCCCAACTCCATCGTACAAACCGCACATCAAGATTTCGGAGTTCTAAAAAAATAACGGTACTTCGTTGCCTGTTTGTCTTTATAGTTCCTATACATACATCTCATCCACATAAAAACGTATAACGTATATGTATATATATCTGGTTCTTTTCCTTTATCTTGTCTAAGACTTAACGTAGGTACTTAAAATATCAGAGAAAAAGTATAGATTCGATAACAATTAGCACTCTTTAAGTACTTTTAAATTCAAGCTACTCATTCAAACCAGAGTCTGTTCTTTACATGGAAATCGTAAAAATATATTATTCGGTCTTTGAATATAAGTATGGCACATTTCAAAAAGGCATTCGAGAAAAGAAACCAACACTAATATTGTAAAGACATATTTACAGTAATAGTTTGTAGTAAGCTTGTGCCAGGTGAGTTGTACAACGTACAGCCAAAAGTGAGCTTTCCTTTTAACGAGTTATGTTATCTCGTATTTTTATAATATCAATACAAGTTTCTTTCCTTCTGGAAAAAAGTAGTGAATAACTGTTGAAAATCTAGTTTCTCGAATTCCATAAACAGAATGGCTACTGTAAACGCTGAGTGTTGCGACAGAAAGTAGTGCGATATAGAAAGTGCGACAGTTAGAAGAGTACAATTTGAAATATTCGTAGGAATATTTAGTATATTTACAGAATTGTGATTATTAAGTACCGTAAGAGACAAGGGCAACGCGAAGCGATTTGAGAAATATTCGAATCAAAAGTGTTCTTAAAACTGTGCGCGTTCAAAGTTTCACATCACCAGACATTTGACACTATTTTCCTACATCTAGATGACTATATCACTTTCTCTGAAGTTACTCCAATTAATTATGAATCTCTAATTAAAGTGACAAAAAAATTTCTTAAGAATTCCATGATTTTATTTTAAATTCCCTCGATATTTTAACTCAAATGAAAACCGTCTTTCGAAAGTCTTGAAATGCAAAAACTTTTTTTGTTTGAATGCAAAAAATATTTTACAATCTTTGAATTTTGTTTCTCAGATAAGTAGACAGACACCCTGTTATTAAAATTAACGAATATTTTTACTTAAGATTAAACATTTTAATTAAGAACCCCGAATTTCCTCCAATCTTAAATAATTTTACTTTCACAATGTTAAACTTCAAAGAAAGTTCTAAACTTAGATCTGGCTGTAATTCCCTTTTTCAGTTTTATTTCGCTTTTGTTAGCATTCTCTGCAAAACTATTTCTCGAGAGCTATATTTGTAGAAAAATTTAGATATTAAATAGAAGAAAAAAGTCGAAATCAGGTGCTCAAAGCAACGCCCCTGAATATCAACTTTATTCTACAAAAGTGTCAAATTAGATTTGTCCTTCCAACTAAAAATGTTTCAAACCACAATAACTTTTAAACAATTAACTTAAATAAATTTCCAATAAAATTAGACGCAACAATGAGCAACTGGTTTCGCGATACATTTTCGAAATGTATATCTTATCACAATAGATTAATAGAATATGTCATGGAAATACAACCTGTAGATTTTTTCCGATTAAGATAGTCCCACAATATTGGAATCATGCAGGCAAGATTCTACTTCGTAAACTAAAATAATCAAGATCTATATTCTGTAAATGTATAGAAGGCCTTAACATTAAATGACTTTTAGAACTTCGCGCTGCTAAGATACGAAAGTGATTGCTAAATTTCAAAGATTGAGCGATTCGTCTGATCCTTCAAAAGAGTTAAAGTCAATAGATCAGAACATAACAAAACATTAAGGCTGAAGCATATCCTTGCCTACAAAGTGCAGTTGTTTTACAAAACATGAGCTTCATTTACTCGTAACTCTTGAGTTAGTCTTTAGACTTCCCTGATAATGTAACGTCCTCTATTTTAATGAACGATAAATCCCAAGAAAAGAAGCAGCGATAAAGTACAAATCAACATTTTTCCCATTTAAAATTTATCGCTGCGAGAGAAATATCAGTTTTATCGAACACTTTCAATAGAGTATCGCCGACTTTTTTGTCTTTTAAAAATCGTCATCATGTCATTTGATGGTATTCCAAAACATTCCGTCATTTTGCGCGGTGAAAGACATGCACGTCGTATCGATTTGTAATTAGGTACCAAAGTATTCCGATAAAAGTGAATAACAATTGCAAGCATAGTATATATATAATATATGTATATATAATTATATATATGTTTAACATCATCCGTGCGTTATTTTCCCTATATCGATTTAGCTTGTAGTCATACTTCAGAGCGTTTATTAAAGAATATTTATGCCTTAAGACTAAATTTAAACTTTAATTAAAATTATTTTTCATATACGAGTCATGTGTCATCGTAATCAACTATTAAAATCCATTCGTACAACATTCTCGTTCCGACGGTGCCCGACTTCGGACGGACGTCTACTGCAATAGTTTAAAAATGATTATCACGGATATAGTATTTTTTTAATGAGGAAAAGCTGTTGAAGGTATACTGGAATGATTGATAAAAAAAAGAGCAATTTTTGCCAAACTCCCTCTTCTCACATTATTGCAATGGTTCACACCGGCTGTATTCAATAATTTTTTTATATTTCTCTGAAAACCTAACGATTCAAATATAAAATTATTTTAATTTGTTTTGACATCGACATCAATGTCGATATTTAAAAATATTTAACTTTTAATCTCAATTGAGTACTCTTCAATGAAACGAATTTTTTTAGTTAATCTTTATCACTTAAAAAAATCAATTCAGAATTATTTATCTCAGAGGTCAAAAGAAAAAAAAACATTGAAGTCTTATTAAGAATATTTTGCATAAACAGGTAAGAAACGCTCAGCAAACGTTCTCTTAATTGCTCCTGAAATCGAAATTTGCTTAGTGATAATAAAATTGCCAGATTTTCAGAGAAACACTCCTGAATTTTTTAAATATCCTCTTGAAAATTTGGAATATTTTTTTCGGAAAAAAACTAAGTATAATCGAATTAAGTCTGCTCGATACTTGAATATTTTCATGAAACCTGAAGTAAATGTATGTGAACTTGCGTTTCGTAATATCAACATTCTAGAAACATTTATTCGTTTTCATTTCCCTACTGAGTCAATAAAAGTAAAAAAATTGAGAACACTGAATGATATAGTGGTGTTAGGAGATTCTGGTCCCAGAGATATGTCTAAGACAAAATCTAAAACGAAAAATATCTTCGATGGAAACATCTTCAACGAGAGAATTTATTGTCCCTATCAAAATACTAGGTTCAATAATCTAGGTTTCATTCGGATTCCTAAATTTGTTCATTTTCTACATTTTTCTATTCCTTACTCCTTTATAGAACTAATAAACCAGAGAGCTTATTTACATTATACATCTAGTAGCAAGTCAAAACATTAACACATACATTTACTTCGGATATCACGAAACTGAAATTTTGCTTTAAGAAACAAAAATCTTGCTCAGGCTGCTTGTACGAATTGATTTGATTTAACTGAATACTAGCTTTAATTTAAAAAGTATTTTTAAAGAAAGGGTTGCAATAAGGCTTGTTTTTGGACCCAGTATTTAACAAAAATTTTTTTATGAAAATGAAAACTCGAAAGTGTCCGATATTTTTTGCCCCACATTAGTCTCCTTAAAAGACATTATTTTACGTAAGGACAATTTAAATTAAATGATTTTTCGAGAAGATAAAAATGTCTTCAATTTACAGTAGACATTTTTTATATTCTGAAAAAATCGTTCAATTTAAATTGTTTTTATGTAAAATCATGTCCTTTAAGTAGACGAATATGGAGAAAAAAAATCAAACACTTTCGAGTTTTCATTTTCGTAAAAATTTTTTTTCTGATTCTGGGGCCAAAAACAAGCCTTATTGCAACCCCTCCTTAAATACTTTACAATTTTAATTCGACTCTAAAATTAAGTATGCGATGTTGCATCTAAGGTAGATGCAAGTATGCATCTACCTTTACCGAAGGGTTTACCATTCGAAATCTGTTGTACATGTTTCCATGAAATCTTTGAAAAGCATTTTTAAATCTTAAAATAATTCAAATTGGATATTCTGATAAAACTGCGTTTAAAATAAATGTCCATATTTCGAAAATTTAGGAATTTAAAGAAAAAAATGCAGAAATTTGCTACAGATTTTCTGGAATTGTTTTCCTTGAAACAATATCGAATTTTGTTTCTTATTATTAATGCAATCATAAAGTGAAAGAGTAAACAGTAATTTAAAAAAAATGAGTTAAAAGAACTTAATTATGAACGTTAAAGACTCAATTTTTAAGTTGAGGACAATATTTTAATTGAGTTAAAAGAACTTACAATATTTTAATTTAGTTAAAAGAACTTAAATGAGGACAATATTTTAATTGAGTTAAAAGAACTTACAATATTTGAATTGAGTTAAAAGAACTTAAATGAGGACAATATTTTAATTGAGTTTGAAGAACTTAAATAAGGACAATATTTTAATTCAGTTAAAAGAATTTAAATAAGGAAAATATTTTAATTGAGTTAAAAGAACTTAAATGAGGACAATATTTTAATTGAGTTAAAAAAACTTAAATAAGGACAATATTTTAATTAAGTTAAAAGAACTTAAATGAGGACAATATATTAATTGAGTTAAAAGAACTTAAATGAGGACAATATTTTAATTGAGTTAAAAGATCTTAATTATGAACGTTAAAAAGACTGAATTTTAAATTCAATTCTTCACCACTGTGAAAACGATGTAACGTAAAATTAGCAAACGATTCTACTAAATAATCTTTAGATCTTGATAAGGAATCATTTTTCATTCGCACGTAGTTATTTGTTTGATCCTCTTACATTACATCCATATCACAACAGTGAGCGTGGCTCACTGTACTTTCGTTGGTATTTTATGAAATTATTCAACGAGACGCAAATTAAAACACCAGTGAATACATGTGGAGCATCACAGACTTGGATCTAGTCTTTTCTGTTTCGAAAGAAATAGTATATTTACTAACCCAAGCTACAAATACCGGTGTGAGCACAAGCAATAATTTCCTTTTATCGTTCTCTATCTAGTAATTCGACTTCTAAAAATAGCAGTTCCTCTGCACAAGATTGTTTAATCGAATACGCAATATGTATCTACACCTGATGATAGATAAAACTGCAATTAGCGATGAATTTCATTATGCGATAAATTTAGTCTGATGTGTCTCGCCAGAATATATAATGTCTAAACTGAATTTCATCAATCGATAAAACGATATAAGCTAAGTAAAATAAATGTGTGTAAAAGATCTGAACCTATCTTCTTGCAAAAGTCTCTTAATTTAGAGAAAAATTCCCAGGATTTTCTCCTAGCTGCGCTTAAATGGACCGATTTCGTATTTTTTTTATGCTCTCGCTAGAAACTAAATGCTCACTAGATTTCCGGAGCATTGAAGTTGATGCAAGATTTGATTTTTCAAAGTCAGCATTTTTGTTTTCACTAGCTAACGTCCTCATTGTCGCAATTGGCAAGAAACGCCCGTGCTTTTGCTTTCACCTCTCGGTGAAGACACCTGATAATAATCAAAGATCGCTGATTCTCGCGAATCGACTACACGCGAGACTACTCGATGAGTAGATTTTTACGTATCTCCTTTATACTTTCTGGAGTGTAGATTTAATCGCAGTAGAATTTTCCGCGACGTATACACAAGAGCGTTTTTCAGCTCTTTTTATGCTTTCGCTGTCTCCTAAGATATGAGACGTTCGATTGAAATAGAGTCGAGAGCGCGGTTCTGGTATTGCCCCAGAGTTTGAAGCGTTTATTGCGCAAGTAAAGCGGTGAGCTGGGAGCGCCTTGAAAAGGAGGATTCGAAGCCACCAAATTGGGTAGTGTTGTTGGTGGCTCGGGATTAATCTTCAATTGTAGTTGGTCGGTGGCCCCGGTGTTCTGTGATGACGATTGGGGTTGGCTTGCGATTGATCCGGCTGCGGCATGAGGTTGCCTGTAGAGCGGCCGGTCGACCCTGGGCCCTGTTGCTGATGGCCGCTGTTGAGAGCCAGCCGTTGCATCTGACGAATGACCGTGGCCGCGTGATATGCTTGCTGCAACCATGAGACAACAGGGAGACTTTCCTACGGAGCCTGGCGAGCAAAACATTTCGGTCAGCGAATCGTTAAAAATTTATTGATACTAACCTTCCACCTTGACTTGGCAAAGTTCTTTTTAAGTTGTTCCGATACAGTACCATGGATATTTTTATTGCTTGCAGCGTTTCCAGATATCCTGAAACAACATTTTTTACATGAAAAATCATTAGCCAATTAACTGCAGAGTTCAGAAGCTTAATTGACTTGAAAAACGATTCAACCACTAAACAACTGAGTTGGAAAGTCTCCAAAATCATTCCAAAGATTTCTAAATTTTTCAAAATAAAATCATACTATATTTGAGCAGAGTCTAGCGTTTCTCCTTAAAAAAATTCCAGGACTTTTCCAGGTTTACCAGGTAAAAAACAAATTTTTCCAGGTATCATTTTTTAATTATTATCACAAAATTTAATGGAAAAAATCTTTTTTCTTGAACGTGTACAATAGAAATAATATAAGTAACTAAATGAACCATATCAAATGTTTATTATACGATTTATGAAATTCTCGAGTTTAGCTAACTGTATTTATCTGTTTAAGCTCAAAAAACTATTTTTAAAGGAAATACTCTCTAAGACGAATTAGTAGTTTTTATTAAGTCGTTTAGTAGTACTAACTAAATCGTATCTATTATGTAACTAAGTCGTTAATAGAAACTAAGCGTTTCTACTAACCTTTAATAAAAAATTACTATTGAACAGTAAAAAAAAAGTACAAATTCATTTAGTAACCTAACTAAATGAATTAGTAAGCCTTACAAGTGAAACAGTTTTTTACACAATAAGCTTACTAAAGCAATTGATAATCGACTTCTCCTGATATTTCATTCAGAGTTGCTGCAAAATCCCAACTTTAAAATTCCCTGGCTTTCCCTGGACAACTTTTCATTTTCCCTGACCGTTTTCTGCCGTTATAATTATAATTATATAATACAAGGATCACAGAGGTTCACTTTTAGGGAAAATAGGGGATTTTTTTCGAAAAAGGGGATTTTAAAAAAAGGAAGAAAGTTTTTTCTTTTAAAAATACGAAGGAGGTTGCAATTCTCGAGAACCTTAAAAAATCCTCAAAAATCTTAGATTCCTGTCTAGAATCTAATAAAACACTCCTCAAATTTCTGAACTTTGAGAATTTTTGGAATGCCCTAGAATTATCTAAAATATTGGATTATTAATAAAGAAACTAATGTAATGATAAAGAAGCTCATGATATTTCTCTTTATTTTGTAGATTGAACGATATTTTAAGATAAATTTGGGTTAAGAAAAAAAGTTCGTTTTCTTGAACGTTCAAAACTTCAGGTACATTTCAAAATATTCTTGAGAACTCCAGAAGATTTTAGAAGATCACGGAATAGTTCAGAAGATTTTAGACGATTTCAGAAGACTCTGGAACATTCTAGTATATTTTGTAAAAAATTGAAGAATTTTTAAGCATTCTGTAAGATTGCAATAGGAATTCTTTAAGAAGATTGTATAAGATTATTATAGGAGAATCCAGAAGACTGTAAAAGATTCTGAAAGAATTCAGAAGAATTGAAATGATTGAGATTTTAAAACAGTCTAGAATATTTTGGAGAATTTTTACAGATTTCAGATAAGTTTTGAAGATTATAAAGAATTTGAGAGAATTTCGATAATCTTTTGTAGACTTTGGAGGATTCTAAAAAATTCTAAAGAAAATTATAGAAGGTTACGAAAGTATTTCGAAAATTATAGAAGATTCTGGAAAAAGTCTACTATATGTTGCAGAATATTGAAGACTTTTGTGATATTATTTCATAAGATTATTGTAGGAGAACCCAGAAGATTCTAGAGCAGTCTCAAATATCTTTGAGAACTTTTACGAAGTTTAAATCAGTTTTAATGATTCTGGAGGATTTTAAGAGATTTAAGGAGGCTTCGTAGATTTTGAAAATTTGGAAATTATGGAAAATTGAAGAAAACATTAAAAGAGTTTTTGCATGCCACAAGTTTCAATTTCTCATAATTCTTGGAAAATTATTCTGAAATTTGAATATAATAGAGAAAAGGGTAAAAAGAAGAATAGAGGACTGATTGTGATCCCTGATATTGTAATATTATAATTATATATTTATAATAATTTTTAAATTATAACTATAACTTTTGTGATAAATTATAATTTGTTGAATCAAAAAGAATTCCCTGACTCTTTGAAGGTTTTCCCTGACTTTCCTTGAACATTTTGAAATTCCCTGACTTTCCAGAATTCTCTGACCTGTAGCAAACCTGTCATTTGAAGAAAACTACTAATTCAAGTGTAGAGAGATAGGAATTCCAGGAGTGTGAGTGAAATTTAAGGACTTTTCCAGATTTTTCCAGGTAAATAAAAATTCAAGGACTAAAAGATTCTGAAAGAATCCAGAAGAATTGAAATGATTGAGATTTTAAAACAGTCTAGAATATTTTGGAGAATTTTTACAGATTGCAGATAAGCTTTGAGGATTCTAAAGAATTTGAGAGAATTTCAGTAATCTTTTGTAGGCTTTGGAGGATTCTAAAAGATTCTGTAGAAAATTGTAGAAGGAAGTATTCAGAAAATTTTAGAAGATTCTGGAAAAGTCTACTGTATGTTGTAGAATATTGAAGAATTTTGGGATATTATTTTACAAAATTATTGTAGGAGAATCCAGAAGATTCTAGAGAAGTCTCAAATATTTTTGAGAACTTTTAAGGAGATTTTGAAAATTCGGAAATTATGGAAAATTGAAGAAAACATTAAAAGAGTTTTTGCATATCACAAGTTTCTATTTCTCATAATTCTTGGAAAATATTCGGAAATTTTGCATGTCACAAGTATCTATTTCTCATAATTCTTGGAAAATTATTCGAAAATTTGAATATAACAAGGGAAAGGAGAAAAAGGGGGAATAGAGGACTGATTGTGATCCCTGATATTATAATTATATATTTATAATAATTGTTAAATTATAACTATAACTATTGTGATAAATTATAATTTGTTGAATCAAAAATAATTCCCTGACTCTTTAAAGGTTTTCCCTGACTTTCCCTGACCATTTTTAAATTCCTAGGTTTTCCAGAATTTTTTGACCTGTAGCAAACCTGTCATTTAAAGAAAACTATTAATTCAAATGCAGAGAAATGAGAATTCCAGGAATGTGAGTGAAATTTAAGGACTTTTCCAGATTTTTCCAAGTAAAAAAATTCAAGGACTTCTCCAGGTTTTTAAGGATTTTCAGGACGCTAGACCCTCTGATTTAAGATCTTTCAAATCAAATTACAGTTACGGGGTGACTGTAGGTCAGGGAAAACCTGGAAATTGTGAAAAAGTCAGGTAAATTGGTAAGAGAAGGTTATCGAAAAGTCAGGGATTTTTGAAGAAAATTTGAGAAAGTCAGGGAATTTCGGAAGGACAAAATTTAAATAAATAAAAATTTACAAAAATCTATTTTGAATTTGAAGAATTACATGTTTGCTTTGTTTTATTCCGGATATAAAAGATGGGTTACCAAGAAATGTCAAAATTTCAAATTCTTAACTATAAATACTAACCCGAATCCGTCCAAAATTTTTTTGTTTTTCAAATGGGACGATTTTTGTGTATATTTTTCATGACAATTTATGTAACCTATACCTAATGAAAAATTAGTCTTAGTGAAAAGTCAGGCAATTTAGAAACTGAAATTACTTTCAAGTTATGACTTTAGAACTTCATTAACAAATTCGAACAAATGTTTAATAAATTGGCACTCAATTTGTTTGCAGAACCTTTTCTATAAAACTAATATTATTTACAATTTTTGACTAGTTAATTTTAAAAGATATTTGGAGATTTAATCTTAAATGTTTCCAAACTGCAAAATCTTTGAATGCAAAAAATTCCAGAAATAACATTTAAAAAAAAAGAACCAGCAAAAGCTAATTTCTCTAAAGAATTTCTTTCTGCTTTGTAATCCCACCGTTATGCAAGTTTCATTAAAAAGTCAACGTACCAAGAATACTTTGTACAGTATCTTATTAAGTAGAATTGCACGTAAGAGACATTATGTGAAAGAGATCTGCGTAGGACATTGGTTGACCTACTTAAAAGCATTGTATTTCAAATGATATTAACTGATGATAACTTTGCTACAGAGATAGATGCTTAACTATAATTGCCTTTCAAAATGTCCTACATTAAATTTTAAAGTGGAGAAAGAAATTATTTTCAATCCATTAAAACAATAATATATTATTAATTTTTTAGTTTAATTAATAACTTAATAATAATTAATTTAATAATAATTAATAATAATATATAATGAAAAAATAATTTAATTAATAATATATTATTATTAATTATTAATCTCTTGCACGAAATGAAAAATGTTTCATCTTTCAACATCAGAACTTCAGTTTGGAAATTTCCTGCCACTTCTACGACTTTCACTCTCCGGACTAGTTTATGTAATATAATTTCATAAATATTTTGGAGGATCGGAAATTATATTCTGAAGGAACATTACCTCAATTAAAATTTCCTCTAACAATACAATAAAAATTAATATCACAAAATACATTGAATTAAACAGTTTAAATTCAAAAGAAAATTCAATAAAAAAGAAGTAAAAGCAAGTAACTACTTTCCATTGGAATTAAGGTAGAGAGTTATTGAAGGCATATAAATTTTTTTCTATATAACTGAAATAAAGAATCTTTCAAGTCAGGACAGAGAAACGTTATCCTGCAATAAAATAAAAATATTCTGCCTCTGAATGTAAAAACCGGATAAAGCAATGTATTCATTTTGAAATAGACTATTTTCGGAAACTTTCCAAAAAAATCAGAATTAATTACAAACAGCTTACCAAGGATGTGCGAGAGCCTGCTTGCACGTGTAGCGTTCTTCAACGTTGACACACATAAGCCTGTGTATAAAGTCCTTAGCAGAGTCACTGATATCGTCCCAGTATGGCGAATCGAATTCAAATTCACCTATAACAATCTGGTTAGCTCTTTGCTATAAAGTGTGGGATTTCGCTGCAGAGTTATGTTACGAAATGAAAAAAAAAACGCTCAAGAAAGTTGACTAAGCCACACGCCACAGGACAATTTGTCGTCACTACTTATGTATCACGATCATATCTCTTATAAACACAGAAAAAATAAGTGCACACGAAATTATCACGCACATCAAATCCTTTACTTACTACCCTAGTACGTATTATTATGCTGCAATTGTAAACTAGAATTGTACCTTAAAAAGGAAATCAGAAAATTAACACTTTTAGGTAGAAGTTGACTATAAATTTAAACTCGTTATTAATTGTCTTATTTTCTTTTTTTTTTCTTTCTCTCTCTCCCTTTGCTTTTTAAAATTGTTTGATGCAATTCCTGGAAAGGTTAGGTTATAAGCTTTTTTTCTGAGGTGCATGCATTACCTTTTAAAATCTGGGCAAAGAGATTGGCATCATTTTCATCATAGAAGGGAGGATACCCGCACAATAGAATATATGAGATGACACCTATACTCCAGACATCCACTGCTTTACCGTATGGTTTTTGCGCCAGGACTTCGGGAGCTGGAAATAATCTTGGTAATTCTAAGACCTTGAGACTTTACCATTTTAAAATCCCTTTTCCTTAAGAGAGAGGTAATTACATAAAAGCCACTAAAATGATTCTCACTCTTCCTGAAGTTCTCTGAAAAATCTAATTTGATAAATATCAACATTTTTTATTGGGAGCTTACCCACGTATCCTGGAGTTCCACAGGCTGTGGCCATAATTCCAGAGTCTTCCATTTTTGATAAACCGAAGTCGCTAATCATTATTTTACTATCTTCATCTGGACTATAATACAGAAGATTTTCCGGTTTCAGATCTCTGTGTACAACTCCTTGTTCGTGCATATAATCTACAGCTTCAAGAACTTGTCTAATCAAGCCTGATGCATCTTTCTCTGTATAGGAACCCTTTTCTACAATTCTGTCGAATAATTCTCCTCCGGTGACTCTGTCGAAAATAATTTTTATTAATAATTTCAGAAATATCAAATTATTTTCCAAGGTGTCTACTGGAAGGCAGGAATTGAAAGCTTTCTTGAAAAGTAGACACCCAATTATTTTTGGAGAAAAATTTACAGAAAACGACTTACAATTCCATCACGAGGTAAACTTTGTGTTTATCTTCGAACGTTTCCAGCAACTGAACTATATTTGGGTGTGTTAACCTGAAACCAAGTTGAATTGTTTAGTATCTTATCATCAGCTCTCCCAACTCATGCAGAAGGGAGTATGTGAATGATCGCAGAAAAATCATGCTGAAATTATATTCTTTTTAAAAGACCCCTAAATGACCAGATGAGGAAACAATTTGCACTGAAACTGTTATTCTTCTTCAAAATTCAAACTCGCAGAAAATAATAATAGACTAACTGAAATATATAAGTACGATACCTTTTTACATCATCAGATGATAATAGGACTTGTCAGCTATTCGATTATTTATATCTTTTTCGACTGACTTGATTCTAAAATTTCGACTTTATTAGCGTTAGTGATATTTTTAGGTCAAGAAGCCAATCAAGTCAACTAAACGAATCAAGCTTAGGCAAATAATCTTCACTCTAATCTAATAAATACAATCACACCTGTCTAATCTTGGCCCCGAAATTGAAGCGTGATTCGGAATCTAATTAGGATTTCGAGAATATTTTTTCTATATTCTCCCTTCTCCCTCTTAGGTCTTCACGAGCATTTTCAGGAAAGCAAAAACTTAAACAAGTTAGACTATTTTCAGAGTTTTGAAAAAATCGTTACTATTAATATTAATCCAAACTTCAAAATTTCAAGCTCGTGGCGACTTACTATAATTTTGTTCAAAGGCTCAAAAAAATTGTAGAATAATTTGTAGAGGTTCCAGAATTTCTTTTGATTTTAAGGAGATTTGTCTCCTAAACAAAGTCGAAAAAACAGCGATTTTTCCAAAATCAAGTTTCTTCCATATCGGAGGGTAATGATGGAAACTTATTTTTACATTATTTTACATTTTTACATCTCAATGTTATAATTTTTCCAAAACTCTAAGAATAAAAATTTTTTGAAACTTATAGGTAAAAATGATGTACTGTTTATTTTTCCCTTTAATATGAAAAACCTCAGTAAGAAACATATTATTTGGAGAAACATTAGTTGAAAAACAGTTTATTAAGATAAAATTAAAATAAAATTTATTAAGATAAAATTTAATTACAAAATATGTTAATTAGAGTAATTAATGACACCCAGAAAGCATGATTTACATACATATGTACCAGTCCTGCAAACACGTGCATATTTTCATTAACTATCGAACCAACCAGCTGAAAATGTCTACTGGTTACATTGAACTAGCGCAAAAGCTATTTTCTGATAATGATAAGAAAGCTCTTTAAAAAGCCAGTATACATGAGACAATAAGTCATCTGCGTCAGTATATGTTTATGTAATGTTATGAAGTAAATAAATAGTATGTTTACAGTACATTCACAAGACTTGTTAACATATGGTTAGCCAGATGCCTCTGGGCCTAAAAAAAGATCCATCAATATTGGAAAAGGTTATTGATATGCAAATAAAACGCGAAAACATCACAAATTAAGCACCTGGTTTCCTGAGGAATTCGAAACTTGACACCTGAAGACGATGTCGTGAACAAATGCGAGTACGACGTTGTTCTTAATTCTATTCAGGATCTGCCTTGCGCTTGCAATTCTTCATTTGATTAAATTATTCCATTTCCTATTACTTTATTGGCCCTTCATGAATTATTTAATTTACGAGTCATTAATTTATACGCTTAGGGAATTTCATGAAATCGATGGGCGAAGGTGATTTAAAAATAAAATATCTAATTTTCTATTTTGACAAAATCATGCTTTTGATTAAGTAATAATAAAAATATTTAAAATCGAGATAAAGTAAAACATTTTCTAGTCATACAGACAAATTATGGTTCTTTCTGTGTAAAAGTAGGTAGCAAAGTGAAAGCTGCGAAACACAGCTGGTCATAGGTTGTGAAAAAAAAAAGCGAAGGAAGGACTTAAACCGGTATAAGAAAATATGCAGACATATTCATCATATTGCAAACGGATATAAATAAAACGTGCTGAAGATTGCCTTAGAATCTTAGATCTTAGATAAAAGTGAAGTACTAGATCGAAAGAGAATTGCGGTAATCGAAGTGGGATGTCATAATGGAAAGCAAAGTTTTTTCATTAAAAAGGTTTCACTACAATTTTATATTAATAGTAATTAAAAAATATAGTAGAAATATAAATGAGATTAATTAATGACATTAATTAATGAAATTAATGACATTAATTAATGAAATTAATGACATTAATTAATGAAATTAATGAAATTAATTAAGGACATTAATTAATGAAATTAATTAATGACATTAATTAATTCAACATTCTTGTAGCAATATGCTAACTTGAATTTGAAAAATTGTTCTTCTAAAAAATAAACTACGCAAAAAAACTGAAAAATATCTATAATGTGAAAGAACACAGTTTTAGAAATAGGTTCAAATTCCATTGCTCCAAAGATCAAAACCGTAATAGAATCTTAAGTCTCAATAATCTTAATTGTATATGTCCTCTGTATATCCGAAGCCCAAAAACATAAATAGCATAATGATGAATAAATAAAATGAAAATGATACCAAATTAAAATAACCAGAGAAAAATAAAATGCAACACAATTAGGGTAGGTACACTAGTAACTTTCATCAAATTACATTTTATAATTCAAACTTTTCCAAACTGAATTATATACTTCTCAAAAGAAAACCATGGAATCGTTTATTCTCCAATGCTTTAAAATCTTACTAAAGCTCTCAAGAATTTCTGAAATAGTTTTTACTTCAAATAAATTTTGTAAAGCTTCTAAAACTTGGAGAACATCATAATTTACCATTCCTTGACCTTTTAAAATGTTGGAAACATTTCAAAATATTATGAAATCTATACGTATTATTATTCCTTTTACTTTTATTAATATGTACGATTCCTTTTACAGATTACTTAACAATTTTTAATATAAATTCAGTTCCAGGGTAATAAATTCCGAGGCCCATATTTATCGCCTCATTTCACTCTAGAGTCCCATTTCTAACCTAGCTTTAAATTACTAAAATTAGCCTTCTTTAATGATTGACGATCAGAAAGTCACTTTTTGAATACTAAAACCATTACCAAAACTGTGTTGCATGAAAAAAAAAGGAACGTGCATGAGATTGTTATTGTTCCAGCGTGCGATTCAGGTTGATACCGAATTTGGCATAATCAAATGATAAAGTGAATGGTAAAGGTAGTTGGTGCTCCTATAAAGGGCCCACACTTACCATTCTTTTTCGCCACTACTATCCGACTTGAGCGACCCATCACCACTCTGTGATGTCACTGATTCACTGAACCTACGAATTACAATAACGCCATACACAATCACATAATAAATAATTCGCAAGTGATTGCTTGCTGGTTTTTAAATTTTTAAACAATATTTTATCTCATTTCTTACTCAGGGCCTTCCTGATATCTGTTTCGTCGCGAATTTGCAAGAAATACTGAAACTAAGAAAAAGGGGGTGTGGAAAAGCGTACTCAGATATAACTTTAGTGCAGAATGGCTGTGAATGATCGTTTTAAGGTCACCAGGCTTTTTTTTATTTTTTCTCTAAATACTCAATCACAGATTCTCCATGATCAAATTGTATATCACATATCATGCACTATCGTGCAATAAAAGAGGATTTGGCAAAATTCTACGGGAAGGACTTGAGACTGATTTCTTATTTAATCAGGCAGCCTGAACATAAGCTTATTGAAAATTGCAGATTTTTTAAACTGAAAATTTAAAATGAAAATTTAAAATAAAAATTTAAAATAAAAAGGAGGGGTTGCAATAAGGCTCGTTTTTGGCCCCAGAATCAGAGAGAAAAATTTTTACGAAAATGAAAACTCGAAAGTGTCTGATTTTTTTTGCTCCATATTCGTCTACCTAAAATGCATGGTTTTACATAAAACCAATTTAAATTGAACGATTTTTTCAGAATATAAAAAATGTTTACTGTAAATTGAAGACATTTTTCATCTTCTCGGCAAATCATTTAATTTAAATTGTCCTTACGTAGAATAATGTCTTTTAAGTAGGCGAATGTGCAGGGTGTCTAGCGATCAAACCATTTAAAATTCCCGGGTTTTTTCCGGTCAATTTTTATTCCCCGATCAAGTTAAAAATGTCTTTTTGAGATTTTTGAAAGTGAACATATACACAGAAAAGGGAATTTTAACCCAATCTACATATACAAAATTTATATCGTAAAGAAGATAATTATTTATTTACACGTGCTATAAACTTATGTTTAATTACAGTCTGAAGTGATAAATATTAATCGAAAATACATATTTTAAAACTATCGTAACACGTAAAATAAATATTTTTTAACAGAATCACAAGTAGTTGCTTAAATGCTATTGAAATCTGAAGAATAAAAAAATAAAATATAAACATAATCTCGATCATAAATAAAATTCTCGGGGTTTCCCCGGTTTCTTCCCGGTAAAATAAAATTCCCGGGTTTTTCCCGATTTCCCGATCCGCTAGACACCCTGATGTGGGGAAAAAAATATCGGACACTTTCGAGTTTTCATTTTCGTAAATTTTTTTTTTAATTCTGGGGCCAAACACAAGCCTTATTGCAACCCCTCCTTTAAAATAAAAATAAAAAATAAAAATTTTAAATAAAAATTTTAAATAGAAATTTTTACACTAACGTCTGTAAAGTTTGGACAAAGTTTGAATTTAAAAAATCACTTGAGAATATGTAATACATGACGTCACGAGTTACCGACCGTTTTTTAATTTATATTCGGCGGGTTTATTAGGTGATAAATGCAGATATATAATGCTGAAATTTTAGAAAATAATAAGGAATACATGAAGGAATCGATTTCTGGTTCGTTTTAGTTTTTATTTTGAAAAAAGAATTTCCAAAAAAAAATTTTTATAAATAAAAAACGGTTGGCAATTTGTGACATTACATATCACATACCTTTAAAATAGTCATTTTATCAATTTTATTACTAAAAAAGTTGCTAAAAAGATACAATATTTATAAAATTCGAAAAAATTGAAATTTCTATTTTCACCAAAAAATAAGATTTCCCATAGTAAGGAATAGTTTAATAAGATTGAAATTTATTGTGTACCTATATTTCTTATAATATCTCATACTTCAAAAAAATAAATTGAGGGTTTCTTTAATGAAAAAGATTGTTTGATCATATTATATTTATCTTATATTTTTCAATGAATATATTTCAGTCTCAAATAATTCTGTCGCCTATGGTCAGGTTGCCCGATTTTATATGAAATGGGTCTTGAAAATAATTTTTAAAAATGCTCGAAACAACGAATGAAATGTGCAGTTTCGTTAGTTATTTAGTTTAACTACTTTTGAGTACTTTTTACTTAAAATAAGAAAAAAACTATTTAGTTTATCTACTTTTGAGTAGAGTTTACTTAAAAGAAGAAAAAACTAGTTTATCTACTTTTGAGTAGAGTTTACTTAAAAGAAGAAAAAAACTATT
>JBAGKK010000567.1:291685-318077 GCA_037177015.1 Euceroptres primus | reverse complement strand
GTATACCAAATTTCAAACAGTTTCTATAATATTTGTCTGAGTAAAGACGATTTATGTTTTAAAAAATAATTGAATTTAGGGAAATTTTGTTTTTACTTTTTCAGTTTTATTATTAAAAATATACATCGGGGAAAAAACTTTAAATAAAAAAAAGTTCCATCCTGTCATTCTCTACAAGCCCATATTTTTTTTATTTCACTTTTTTGAACTCGAAAATTTGGATATCACAAGACGCTTGGGCAATACTTTTTCACGTTTTCGAGCGCTCGTCCCCTTATTGCATCCGGCTCCTCAATTATAGACAGAATTATAGTAAAAAACAGTTCTATAAAATAATAAAATAATTTGAACTACAACTTTTTTGTTTAAAATCGTATAAAAATTTTCCAGTACCGATATCAGTTATAGTTGACTTGATGTTAACAATAATTTTGTATTTAAAAAATAAGTTAGTTAATTTAAATAATTCTAATAACATAAATTTGCTTTGTGATAAATGTTTTCAAAAAAATTGTTCAGTACCTATTTAAACTCAGAAGTAATTATCAGAAACTGAAAAGTTAATAATTCTAAAATTATAATTAAACCAAGTATCAACAAAAATAAAATAATGTAAATCGCCCTTATAATTAACTTGTTACTAAAAAAATTTCATTGTAAATAGTCTAATAATTTCATTTGAAATAGTCTAATAATTATAAGAATTGTGTGATATGACGTACTATAATTTTGAGAACAAATTAATTTTTTGAATCTCATTTCGCCATGTTCAGAACCAATTACCAATTTTCAAGATCTGCTAAAATACATTCATAATAATAGTAAAATTTGTGCTAACATGTTCTTGGTCAAGCATTATTTTTGACTGATAGACTTATTTTTACATTTAAATACATTTTAATAGAGTTAAACTCTAGTTAAACAGTTAAACTTTGAACCTCATTTTCTCAGTTAGACAATTGAGGGACATGGCGTACTATAATTCTGAGGCGACGAATTTGCGAAAAAATTGAAACACAATAAAGTCTTTAAACTTTAAGTCATGAGGAATATTGTGATAGTAAAATTTACTGACATAAGATCTACGATTTTAATCGTAGGATTAATAATAATCATATATTATAAAATAATCAAGGGATTCCCCGAGAGCCGATGTCGTTAGCTCCCTGACTCCTTCAAGTAAAAATTCTGCTTTTAGAAGTTGGCCATCCTGTAGACTTTTCTATTGATTTTTTTAAAGCTCCGACAGTCTAATTTTAATTTTTTTTCTAAAGGAATAAGAATTGTTCAATTTTATTTCTCACTATCTAGTTAAATAAAAAAACGTTTACAATATAATAATTCAACTGGACCTGCCCCTCTTTCATGATAATTTTTTAAAATATTGATGTGATTAGTGGATAAGGTGACAGGCGTTGATTGACCCACTGCAGAAAACCTTATCGTACGTCGGTAATAATTTTATTTCAAAATATTATTATAATATTTTAATTTTTGAGGTAAAAATAATTTATAGAACCTAAATCAAGACAGAAACTTACATTTTTATACAAATAATTCTAATATACTGTTGGTACAAGAAAATCTCTCGGGCAACTTGTATTGAGTCAGCTGACTCATCGCTAGATGGAGACACGAAGCAAATTTCACGCAGAATCTTTATTTCTGAATTTAAAGCAGTTGAGAGCAAAAAGTTCATTCGTGGATCAAATAAAACATTTTTAGAAATGGATAATTTAAAACATCCTTCGTATTCCGTAATTTTAGTTGCGTAACTGTAACTGTAATCATTACAGTCACATTAAATGGGGTAAATTAGGCCTTCGTTGAAACTTCTTTATCCCTTCGCCTTCTAACTTCCTGCTAAAAAAGGTAACATTAAAAATATTAAATCGCTCAGCTTATCCACATACAGATTTTTTTTCTTAGTTTTCCGATTTGGAAGATGATGTGGTCAGTACCAGAAGGCTGGAATTTTAATGTAAGAACTATACAAGAATATCAAGATTGCACAAGCAAAGTAAGTGGCAAGGTTAGAACTGTGAAAGTTTCCACTGTGATCTTATTCTTTCATTAGTATAGAATTCCACGAGTAACTGGCAATTACCGACTTCCGTTTGTGCGACGCGGAAACTAATCTCGAGCGACTGCCAGAGGCAGTTGGACGCTACAATTAGGGGAGAACATAAATCCTGCAGTTTAGCACACTTCCTCGCAATACCGAGCAGATCGCAGCATACGAATCAATCAACTGGTAACGGCCGACTGCGCATTTAATTTCCATGACCCTCTCAGTTTCTCGGTGGTAACGATACCTACAGTTTCACTAATACACGTGGTACCACACAACGCTATACGCCACAGGGGGTCGAAGGGAGATCGACGACGATAGGAAATCAAGGACCAACCTCTGCTGAAATTCGTGCCGAAATGAAAATACATTTTTATTTTAATTTCTAATTGCTTTTTAATTTAAAGCTTATGAAAAATACCATGAGGTATTTTAAAAGAATAAAAGTTTTTCATCAATTAACGTTCGCTGTACTTTTTTATTTTTCAGGGTTCTACCATTTCATCAGGTTTCTCAAAAATCCTTTAAGTGAAGATTAATTACCCCCCTTTCTTTGAAAATAAAAATCATTTTGCCCCCCCCCCCACCCTTTGTTTCGAATCACAAGCGGCAAATTCCCTAAATCAACTAGAAAAAATTTCCGAAAAAGGGCAATTTTGGACTCCCTTTGCTTGAAAATTAACGTGCAAATTGGAAAATCCCGTGCTCAACTAAAAAAAAGGTCCGAAAAAGGGCAATTTTTGAAAAAAGTGTCATTTTGCCTCCCTTTGCTTGCAATCACGCGCGAAAAATGGGACAAAATCTATAAATCAACTCAAAAAAAGGGCAGAAATAATGGGACCGAATTTGTAAAAAGTGTCATTTTCCCTGAAAAATATAAAAAAAACTCCGTTTTTCAGTTGCCAATCGAAGAAGTATTATGATAATTTTCTATTAGTAAAACATTCTAATTAATTAATTAAATATTCAATATTTTAACTCCTTCTCTTTGCCTTTAATATTATAACTCCTTTCCTTTGCATTTTATATCTAGAATTCACTGTTTTTAAAATCAAAAACATGCCTCTCTTTGCCTCCCTTTGTTCGTTTACTTCACTTCGACAATTTTTTTCTAAACACAAATTTTTGCTTTGATTTTTCGAATTTTACATTACTTTTCAAGGAATGTAATATCTTCTAGATTATTATCAATAAAATTCCTCAACTGCAGAACAATTTCAAATATATTAATTTAGAAACAACGGCATGTGTGCCTCCCTTTGTTTGAATTGTGGCCTCCGTAAATCAACTTAAAAAATTCAGTTTTGGCCTCCCTTTGCTTCAAAAGTGCAATTTTGGCCTCCCTTTAGTTGGCAAAAAGTTTTAGCTTCAAAAAGTGGCATGTTGACCCCTTTGGATCAAAAACTCTAATTTTGGCCTCCCTTTCTTAATAAAAAGTCTTATTTTGCCCCCTTTGCTTTAAAAAAACTCATTTTGCCCCCCCCCCCTTTATTTGAAAATAAAACTCATTTTTCCCCCCTTTGTTTCGAATCGCAAGCGACAAAATCCCTAAATCAACTAGAAAAACTCTCCGAAAAAGGGCAATTTTGACCTCCCTTTGCTTGAAAATTAACGCGAAAATTGGAAAATCCCGTGATCAACTAGAAAAAAGGTCCGAAATGTGAAAAATTATTTGAAAATGAAACTCATTTTGTCCCCCTTTGTTTCGAATCACAAGCGACAGAATCCCTAGATCAACTAGAAAAAATTTCCGAAAAAGGGCAATTTTGGCCTCTCTTTGCTTGAAAATTAACGCGAAAATTGGAAAATCCCACGATCAACTTGAAAAAAGGTCTGAATAAGGGCAATTTTGGAAAGAAGTGTCATTTTTGCCTCCCTTTGCTTGGAATCACGCGCGTAAAGTGGAACAAAATCTCTAAATCAACTCAAAAAAAGGGCAGAAATAATGGGACCAGATTTGAAAAAAGTGTCATTTTTTCTGAAAAATATTTAAAAACTCCGTTTTTAAGTTGCCAATCAAAGAAAAAGTATTATGATAATTTTCTATTAGTCAAACATACTAATTAATTTTTTAAATATACCATATTATAACTCCTTCTCTTTGCCTTGAATATTATAACTCCCTCCTTTTGCATTTTATATAAAGAATTCACTGTTTATAAAATTAAAAACATGCCTTCCTTTTCCTCCCTTTGTTCGTTTACTTCTCATTGACAATTTTTTTCTAAATAAATTTTTGCTTCGATTTTTCGAATTTTACATTACTTTTCAAGGAATGTAATATCTTCTTGATTATTATCAATAAAATTCCTCAACTTCAGAACAGTTCCAAATATAATAATTTACAAACAACGGCATGTGTGCCTCCCTTTGTTTGCATTGTGGCCTCCGTAAATCAACTTAAAAAATTCAGTTTTGGCCTCTCTTTGCTTCAAAAGTGCAATTCTGGCCTCTCTTTGATTGGCAAAAAGTTTTAGCTTCAAAAAAGTGGCACGTTGCCCCCTTTGGCTCAAAAACTCCAATTTTGGCCTTCCTTTGCTAAGAAAAAGTCTCAGTTTGCCCCCTTTGCTGCAGAAAACTCATTTTGTCCCATTTGTTTTTTAAAAAAACTCATTTTTCCCCTCTTTATTTGAAAATAAAACTCATTTTGCCCCCCTTTGTTTCGAATCACAAGCGATAAGATCCCTAAATCAACAGGAAAAAAGTTCCAAAAGTGGGCAATTTTAGCCTCCCTTTGCTTGAAAATTAACGCGAAAATGGGAAAATCCCGCGAACAACTAGAAAAAAAGGTCCGAAAAAGAGCAAGTTTTGAAAAAAGTGTCATTTTGCCTCCCGTTGCTTGGAATCACGCGCGAAAAATGGGACAAAATCCTTAAACCAACTCAAAAAAAGGTCTGAAATAATGGTACAGGATTTGAAAAAAGTGTAATTTTTCCTGAAAAATATAAAAAACTCCGTTTTTCAAATTTTTCAGGGTTCTACTATTTTATAAGGCTTCTCAACAATGCTTCAAGTGAAGATTAATTGCCAGAGGCTAATTAACACAGTTTTTAAAAATGGTTTAATGAAGCCCAAATCGTAAAGCGTTAATATAAGCCCTTCTCTGCATTGGTAGTCCGTAAAATTACTCTTCTATTTTATTTAAAAAATGCAGAATTTTTACGATTTTTTAATTTGGAATTTTTTACTGCAGTTATATATTTTTTTATTTTATAAAAAGCACAAAGGGGGGTGAGGGTCTCTTCATCTCGTCGAAATTGCTGGTTAATTGCATGTTTTTTAATTGCATTAATATTCAAGAAATATAAATAAAATTCCATCTAATTGTCCGAAAGTTCCGAAGACATTAAGAGACCCCACCCCCTTTGTGCTTTTTATAACATAAAAAATATATAACTGCAGTAAAAAATTAAAAATTCAAAAAATCGTAAAACTTCTGAATTTTCTTGAATAAAATAAAACAGTACTTTTAAGGACTACGAATTTTTTGTTTCATTAACATGTTTTTAATATAAAATAATATTCAAGAAATACAAATTAACTTTCATCTAATGATCCAAAGGAAGGTGGAGTCTCTTCGTCTGGAATTGCTGGTCAATAGTTTGTTTTTTATTTAAAATAATATACAAGAAATATAAATAAAATTTTGTTTAATTGACTAGGGATTCTGACTAAATGAAGAGACCATCCGGTGCAAAAAATTCAAAATCGTAAATTTTTGAAATTTTAAGTTTTTTATTTAAGTTTTTTAATAAAATAATAAAAATGACATTAGTTTCTCTAGCTTCCTGGATTGAGTTCTTGTTTTGGTGAAAAATAAAACTTTTTAAAGAAACCGTATCAAAAATCCCGAAATTGGAAATTGTTTAAATTTTAAAGTTTTTTAATAAAATAATGAAAAGTGCATTATTTTCTCGAGCTCCAACGATTGACTTCGTGTTTCAATGATAAAAAATACCGGATCAAACTCCAAATTAAGAATTTTTAAAAATTTTAAGTTATTTAAGAAAATAATAAAAAGGACATTAGTTTCTCGAGCTCTTCCGATTGATTTCTTCGTTTGGTGATAAAATAAAGATTTTTTGAAAACAACCGGATCGAAAACTTCAAGATTCGGAAAAGCCGTTTATCTGCACAATTACCTGAATTAGTTTTTTCGGAAGTAGGAAATTAAGGGGGGTTTCTCCTTTGTATTCCTAAAAAGTTGAGTAATTTTCAAAAAATTATTTTAAAAAACTAATAAAGGTGGATAAATAAAATTTGGCATATGAAATTATATATACATATTTAAGCTTTTCAAAACAAAATTTACAATGTTTTGTTAATCAATATCATGATCTTGAGAAGTTGGAGCACCGTTGAACGCGACGATCCATGGTGGAAGTGATAATGATAACTCAGGTACAAATCATCTGAAATTAAAAGATTGAGCGGGATTATCATCAGGAAACATTAGCACGTAATATAGACTAGAATTAAAAAAAAATATTGAAAACTTTTGTTTTTTATATTAAAAAAAAAGAAAGAAAATTTTGCGGAAAAGTGAGTTTTTTTCAAATATCTATAACTTAGCCAAATTAAAAAAAAAAAATTCTAGTCTATATTACGCGCTGACGTTTCCTGCTGATAATCCCGCTCAACTTTTTAATTTCAGATGATTTGTACCTGAGTATTTCCATTTCCACTTCCACCATGGACCGCCGCGATCAACGGCGCTCCAACTTTGACTGGCTCTCAAGATCACGATATTGATTAAAAGACTTTGTAAATTTTTTTTTAAATCTTAAATATATATATATATATAATCTTAAAAACATATGCCAAATTTAGTTCATCCATCTTTATTAGTTTTCTTTTAAATAATTTTTTGAAAATTACTCAACTTTTTAGGCCTACAAAGCAGAAACCCCCCTTAAAACCTAAAAATATCGTAGCAAGTTTAAGAATAAATAATTTTTATAAAGCATTAAATTTAGGAAACTTTAAAGTACAGGTCGTTGATAGAGGATATTATTGCTTTCGGATTCGAACTACTTTCCACCTCCAGTTTCTCGTCCCCCTGGTGATTCCAGTTTCCAGAAGCCAGCTAACCCAGTCGGGTCGCAAAGTTTATGGCCCAGACCGACGCCCATAAACTGTACAAATGGTAAATCTACCGTAAGATCATCCCAGCCGAAAATGATGTATTGTAGGTACCGCGGGACTAGTAACCACGTATGGCTGACCTCCCCCTCCTTCGACTCCACCTACGTCATCCACGAACTGTTAAGAGTCGCCTCTTCGTCCTTTAACCCCCTCTTTGGCATTTTCGCGTTACACCCTCGAATGGTCGTCCAGATCGAATACCACAACTTTACGATATGGTTGATAAGTTATTTCTTCACAAGTTAGATCCTGCAACATTCAAGAATCATTTCACTTCATGTTGTTTTGTTATCTAAATCTTATATCCACAAGTTTAATTCACATTATGATAAAAAGTTTTGAACTGATAATAAGTTTTGAAGACAGCTACAATTTTCTGATGTCTTTATTTTGTCGAGAAGACGGGATACTGTAAGATGTAGCTGACTTGGTCAGAGAAAAGGCGCAAGGGCGGAAAGAACACGTGTGTTCGCCGATTCTGGCTCCCAAGTTGGTCTCGGAGGATCAGACAACTGCAACAATGCTTTTACGATAAGTAAGTAACGGTTCGCGGCACACAAAGGATGAGAAACCAGAGAGACAGATTGAAAATCTGTTCATACCGGAGGCTAGACTTCCACCGGGGTATATAATATATATAAACCGCAGCTTTTCGGAGCTTATCTTGGTTACATAATCGTTACGTATATCCGCCTTCACTGAGAACTATCTCTACCTATCTACGAGTTACACCTGATTGCTCCACAAAGCCCCCTTCCGAGTACAAGTAAGCGATACGTGTTCGTTTCCGGTGCAATACTCCTGGACGTTTCTTTGCTTGCTTGCTCACTGGAGCATAACTAGAGGTGCCGTAATGCCATAAGGTCAGCGAACAAGTACAACCTGATCGAATAAAATGAAACGAACCTTCCGGGTCATTCTGAGACATCTGGGGTTTTGATCATTGTCAGCAGATCAAGACGTGTGCAAACATAAAGACAGGTTTAGAAATTTAATTCTCGTAAGTCTTGGGCTTCCTTAAAAGATATGAACCAAATAGAAAACCTCGAGTAATGAAAATTAACTATTGGAAATAAAATATTGGTATTAAGTATTAATACTAAGTATGGTATTAAGTAGTATTACTAAGTATGGTATTAAGTAGTATTACTAAGTATGGTATTAAGTAGTATTACTAAGTATCTAAAGTACTCTAATTAGTGAACCACCAGTCGGGGTAGTTCACACACAACAAAAGTACTCTAATGTTATGGAATATCAGTAACAGATTATTGAATCGATTATTCTCAGATCCTACGATCGGCAGCGGCGGATTTAACTTTGCGATAACCACACCTGTGCTTATACCTGCACCTCAAGTGAAGCTGCGGGTAATGGCAGGAACCCGTGCTAAGCCCACCTTTGTGCGGAATCAGGAGGAGTTAATAATCGAGCTCGGCTTTTGCTTTTGTGGTGCAAGCCCTCATTATTGTGGTCGAGAAATCATCGGTCACGTGGAACTCGGGGATGCTGCAAGCGGTGTCGTCTCATCCCAGAAAAGTACCTGAGGAGAGGATCCTTTTTATAAGGATCGGATTTCAAATATGTAACGGATCAAACGGCACCGAAGAATCGATTTCTCGTTTAATCAGGATCTGCACATAAGAAGGATCTAAGCTGAGATATAAACTCTAAAGAAAGGTTCTTTCTGTTTATTTTGAGCAACATTAAGTTGATTTCAGGATGAAAGCCTATACCTGTATTATTTCTGTTGGACAATCAATATCCAAATCCCAACATTGACTCGCTTCTAGAAATCATAAGATTTATAATACTTTATATCAGAAGGGGTACCAAGAGTCCAGAAAAGACGGTCTTTCAGTATCGGGATTGGAGTAATGGGTACTGTGGTAGCATCTGGTTGCAGCCCTCGGTCTTTTCCTCGTTGCTAGTTGAGGCCTTCTGCTGTTGTCCCGACGTTACTTCCGTGACGGTGAGCTTCAATGCGCGCCGATAGTCGCGGCGGGAAACCAACGAGCCTACCCAAAGTCGTCCATAGTTTCCACGCATCCAACCTGGGGCTGTGTACGTGCGAGACTCTTCCGCACGTGTATTTGCCCACACATAGAACTGCTCACGTAGAACTGCACACGTAGATACGTGGTATACGCTGGCCGACGCCATCCGGCGCTCCTCTGAAATAATAATAGAAGAATAAAAAGGAAAGAAAAGGAAAAAAGTAATAATCTCTGGGCGATCTTTTAAAATCCATCGAAGCAGACGAAGCCGCCGGATTGTGTCGTGCGTTAGGGGCATCTACTCCTCGCGTATCTGCCTTTCTCCCTCTTTTTCTTCCTTTTTCCTATCTCGTCGTATCTGTCTCGGATTCTTCGCTTTTTCTATCTACTCCGAGTATGTATTATACTCAAAAGAAAGCCACTATGAATAGTGTAATGCATCAGCATTGCGGTATAGACGCCTTGTAACTACGTGCAACGTTCATGCAAGAGGGAACCTCAAATAAAGCACCTGCTCGTCAGATCTAGGTCATTTTTATACTCTGCAGATTAAAATCCTTTGGTGTTGAATTGCGATAGATCTGTACAGTATACAATCTGCAAGGAGAAAAAGATCTAGTTAGAGCTACTAAAAATTCAGTTAATGTAACTATTTGGCGTAGTAAAATATGGTCAAATTAACTGAGTAGTTAGAAATACGAAGCCGAATAGTAAGACCAGAGTAGTAAAAGTTACTAGGCTGACCTGTGAACCTTACCATATCACTCTGAAAGTTTTACTACGCTATCTAGTAGGGTACATTGCACTACCTTCTATCCTTTACTACGCCTGTTATATAATTTACTAAGTTGAGTGGTTGTTGTTATACTCATACAATAATACGTATTATAAGTAAATAATAATTTACTTTTCTATTTACTAAGTTGAGTGGTTATTGTTCTAATCATACAATAATACGTATTATAAGTAAATAATACTATATTAAATTATACTATATTATAATAATATTATAAGTAAATAATACTTTACTTCTCTTCTATCCTTAGTAGTAAAAGTTACTAGGCTGACCTTTCAACCTTACCATATCACTCTGACAGTTTTACTACGCTATCTAGTAGGGTTTATTACGTTACCTTCTATCCTTTACTACGCCATGTCGTATAATTTACTGAGTTGAGTAGTTGTTATAATCATACAATAATACGTATTATAAGTAAATAATAATTTTATTTTCAGCAATTGTTAATACAGTGATATTAGAATTTATAATGAAAAGTATAATGATGATAAGATAAACAAATAGCGTACATAATGATGATATAACTATAATAAAAGTGTTTTTTCTCTCTCGTTCAATTGTTCTGAAAATGAGATAGAACGGTTTACGGCTCCGTGCTGACGTCACAGCCTATTTTACGTTGTGTTGTATTTGCACCTTTAACCCTCCTCCTGTGCTAATGACGGTTATCGTCTTCTTCTTCTTTTCTGTGGGTTCTTGCTTAGCAAATTTCCAGATTTCAACGGTTATCGTCAAAAAGCGTCAATTCGGACACCTAGTGGGGACAATCGGAAACACGTTCTATGGCGCTGGAGTTAATAAGAGTTAACGTTAGCGTAGCTCCTTGAGAGAACATATAAAATGTTAGCATAGATACTATAGTTGGGACTTGCCTACGAATGTTTCCACATAGTCATCAAGAATAAGAGTTAACGTCAGCGTAGCTCCCTGAAAAAACATTTAAATTGTTACCACAGATACTATAGTTGGGACTTACCTATGAATGTTTCCACATAGTCATCAAGAATAAGAGTTAACGTCAGCGTAGCTCCCTGAGAGAACATTTAAAATGTTAGCGTAGATACTATAGTTGGGACCTACCTATGAATGTTTCCACATAGTCGTCAAAATTCCACAACCGAAGCATTGTCGGGATATCCATATCGACTGCTCCTATTTGAAACAACGTAACTCATTTTTGCGCATTTTCAGACGGGCATCTGTCCCGCTTGCAGTACCTGACTTACGTCCTTCTGACAATACGCAAAAATGACGTCCTTCTGACAATGCGCAAAAATTACGTACTTTTGATAATACACAAAAATTACGTCCTTATGAC
The DNA here is from genome assembly GCA_037177015.1 of Euceroptres primus. NCBI lineage: Eukaryota > Metazoa > Arthropoda > Insecta > Hymenoptera > Figitidae > Euceroptres > Euceroptres primus. The sequence goes on along the minus strand of JBAGKK010000567.1, from coordinate 306,747 downwards.
AATGCGCAAAAATGAGTTACGTTGTTTCAAATAGGAGCAGTCAATATGAGATGACAGAAATATTAAGGTCCACACAAACACTTTACTGAACACACCCCACCACTGCAGCACTCTAGTGTTAATGTTGATAAACAGTAGTATAGCAAATCTGACTATCAGTGTAGTTAGTTCTACCAAATATCTTTGGTTCTGCTAGGCTTGCCCTGGGACACTACTCAGCGTAGTAAAACTTAACAGCTTCACATAACTGCCTAGCTTAGTGTCCTGCAGTACTTCACGTATTTCCTCACACTGTGTATATTGGTTTCCGGTACTTCTTTCCCCCTTTCCGGTACTTCTTCTTTAACTTCTTTCCCGTAGTTCTTAGTATTGGTATTCTTAGTATTTAGTATTCTTAGTTCGGCACAATATTAGTTTGCAACTAGGCTTAGCGTAGTAACTCTAACTAGACCTTTTTGCTCTGCGTGTATGACCTGCAATTTTGAAAATTGAAGACGTAATCATGAACCGTTTATTAAAATAAAAATTAGGCATGGCTAAGAGAATTGCACATGTGGATTTTAAGGAATTCACGAGGGTACGCATCGACGCATTAACACTAGCTGGCAGCGAGAGGGTTCGACGTTCGGTTGTTCACGGTGTTGAGGATGAGGAGGCTATCAGGGAGTTATGTGTGCAGGAGGAGGGGGAGGTATCCAGGAGAGAAAATCGGCGGTGAAGGGGGATCGTGAGGTGGTGGGTTTCGTTTCGGGGTGAATCGGGGAGGCACAGGATTTCACGGGAGGCTGATCACGAATGGACGCGTCTCCCGCAGCTCTGCCGCTGACAGCTAGGAATTGGAATTGCATCGGCGTCGCTCGATAGCCAGCCATCTATAGCATCCAGGCAGAGCAGCCAATATAGGCCGTTTGGCTGTTACTTCGCTGACGTTACGTAGGCTGTCGATCCTGTCGATGCTTGGATCTTGTTCGGATGTTTTAGATCTCCAACGCCTACGGATCGAAGATCCGGAACCGGAAGGCCACTGAGATTGGGCACGGAATCGAACGGATGGACAAGCGAAGTGGCCATATTGCTGACCTTTCGACCCTCACTTGCCAGCCGAACCCATCCCTCAGAATCACCGCCCTCTCAGATATATGAGATTGGAAGATTCGACCCTGAAGATATTGCGCTCAAATGCTTTCAAGCATTCTAGGTGAGAGTTCTCTGGAGTCGCCTTCTTTATTTTAATCACCAAGATACTCTCGCAAAGAGAAAGTCCTTTTAAGATTCTTAATCAAATTTGAGAGGTTAAGCTTTTATTTTAACATTTCAGAAATCAATATCTTAGAGATCCTAGTTGGTATTTAATAACAGCTTACATAAACCACTCTTGGATTCAAGATGCAATTAACATTAATCGTTCAAATTGCACACTTGCTTGTTGTCTCTTGATGGGAAATTGTCAACTCAGCTTTGACACGATTTTGATGTCCACTCCCGCTGATTGATATTGTACCACAAATAGGATTAAAACTTCTGTGGCGCCTACAAACACTGATTTAGTATTGTGGCGTTCCAGCTTTTTCCGGATTTGCAATTTTTCGATTCGGAAATAAAACATCGGTACGTTGCTCGTTCTGTTTGACGAATGGTAGTTTGTCGAGTGACATGAAACTAACTCTGAATTGAAAATAGGTAAAAAAAATTGCAGAGATCCTGTGCACTCCATTGTTCAAGCAATGGCGATGAAAAAAATGAAACTGGAATTTTTATGACTTTTAAAGCGACTACATTTATAAGATTTTTAATATAACAATTGTGAGATATAAGTTATATTATATGTAGTATATTTATTAATAGTAAGGAAACAAGAAGGTCTGCTTTAAAATAACCCTTCAACTCTATCTCTTTGTAAAAGAAAGGATTACTAGAACGGGGCCAGTTACACGGCTGATCTGGTAGAAGTGTTCGATAGCAGCGATCGGGAAAAGGAAGTAGCAGGGTTTGTCGTCGTCTATGAAGCTTGTCTCATTACCCGCTTGAGTAGAACCCAGTGGCCGAGTACGTCGTCGCATAGTTCAGGACGATAAAGTCGTCCAAGTGTAACCAGCTCTGCTCTAAGGGTGATAAATGCAAATGCGTTGAAATTTCGAGAAAATAATGAGCAAGACTACAAGCAAGTATATATAAAAATTTTACTGAAATTGCAACCCATTTCTCAACACTACATATTGTCATGTTACAAAACGTAACATCCGCTCCTCAAATTTTGACATCAGTCTTGCCTGAAAATATGAAAAATAATAATAAAAGTTTTTCATGAATTAACGTTCACTGTGCTTTTTTACTTCTCAGTGTTCTACCATTTTATCAGGCTTCTCAACAATCCTTCAAGTGATGATAATTTGCCAGAGACTAATTAATAGAATACGTATTAAAACTGGTTTAATGAAGCCCAAATCGTAAAGCGTAATTACGACAAAACGTAATATCGGCTCCTCAAATTTTGACATCAGTCTTGCCCCCTTTGCTTACATTGTAGCTTCCCTAAATCAACTTTAAGAAAACGCAATTTTGACCTCCCTTTGGTTGACAAAAAATTTTATCTTAAAAAAAGTAACACGTTGCCCCCTTTGGTTAAAAACGCCAATTTTGGCCTCTCTTTGCTAAGAAAAATTCGAATTTTCCCCCTTTGTTACAAAAAAAACAGTTTCCAACTTTAAAAAATAAAAATCATTCCCCCCCCTTGTTTCGAATGACAAGCGACAAAATCCCTAAATCAACTAGAAAGAAGTTCCGAAAACGGACAATTTTGACCTCCCTTTGCTTGAAAATTAACGCGAAAATTGGAAAATCTCCCAATCAACTAGAAAAAAAGATTAGAAAAAGGGCAATTTTTGAAAAAAGTATCATTTTGCCTCCCTTTTCTTGGAATCGCGAGCGAAAAATGCAACAAAATCCCTAAATAAACTCAAAAAAAGGTCCGCAATAATGGGACAGAATTTGAAAAAAGCGCCATTTTACCTGCAAAAATATAAAAAACTCCGTTTTTCAAATTTTTCAGGGTTCTACTATTTTATCAGGTTTCTCAAAAATCCTTCAAGTAAAGATTAATTGCCAACGACTAATTAACACAGTAAGTATTAAAAATGGACACGCGCGAAAAATGCGACAAAATCCTAAATCAACTCAAAGAAAGGTGCAAAATCATGGGACAGTATTTGAAAAAAGTGTCTCTTTTCCTGAAAAAATATAACAAACTCCGTTTTTCAACTTTTTCAGGGTTCTACTTTTTTACAAGGTTTCTCAACAATTCTTCAAGTGATGATCAATTGCCAGAGACTAATTATCACAGCACGTATTATAAATGGTTTAATGAAGCCCAAATCTTAAAACGTTAATACAAACCCTACGTTATGATAAAGGGTAATATCCGACAAAACGTAATATCGGCTCCTCAAATTTTGACATCAGTCTTGCCCCCTTTGCTTGCATTGTGGCCTCCCTAAATCAACTTTCAAAAAACGCAATTTTGGCCTTCCTTTGCTTTAAAAAAGTGCAATTTTGACAAAAAATTTGGTTGGCAAAAAGTTTTAGCTTCAAAAAAGTGGCATGTTGCCCCCTCTGGTTCAAAAAACTCCAATTTGGCCTCCCTTTGCTAAGAAAAAAATTTCATTTTACCCTCTTTGCTTTAAAAAAATTCATTTTGACCCTCTTTTTTTGAAAATAAAAATCATTTTGCCCCCTTTGTTTTGCTTGAAAATGAACGCGAAAATTGGAAAATCCCGCGATCAACTAGAAAAAAAGATCCGAAAAAGGACAATTTTTGATAAAAGTATCATTTTGCCTCCCTTTGCTTGGAATCATGCGCAAAAAGTGCGACAAAATCCCTAAATCAACTCAAAAAAAGGTCCGAAATAATGGGACAGGATTTTTAAAAAAGTGTCATTTTTCCTGAAAAAATATTTAAAAACTTTGTTTTTCAACTTTTTCAGGGTTCTACTATTTTATCAGGTTTTTTAACAATCTTTTAAGTGAAGATTAATTGCCAGAGACTAATTAACACTGTAAGTATTAAAAATGGTTTAATGAAGCCCAAATCGTAAAGCTTTAATATAAACCCTACGTGATGATAAAGGGTAATATCCGACAAACCGTAATATTCGCTCCACAAATTTTGACATCAGTCTTGCCTGAAAATATACAGGAAAAAAAAGTTTTTCATCAATTAACGTTCATTGCACTTTCTTATGTGCCCGGGTTCTGCTATTTTATCTGGTTTCTCAATAATCCTTCAAATGAAGATTAATTGCCAGAGACTAATTAATAGAGTACGTATTAAAAATGGTTTAATGAAACCCAAATCGTAAAGCGTTAATATAAACCCTACGTGATGATAAAGGGTAATATCCGACAAACCGTAATATCCGCTCCTTGAATTTTGAGATCAGTATTGCCTGAAAATACATTGTAAAAGTAAATCTATAAATTTAGTATTTTCATAAACCTTTCACATTCTTTGAATCCCTTTTTCCAGATCAGTAAACAAGCAGATCGCGAGAAATCGTTATGTTTTTTGGAGAAAAATTTCAAAAGGGACCTGAGCTTCCTTTCCGGGTGTTTTATAGTTACGTCACTGTTTTCAATCCCCTTTTCTGGACCCCCTCATTGCCATATCGATGGTCCTAGAAACGAATCGCCTCCATGCTAATAATGCGATGATAGCACGAGCCACACGCGGCAGCTCCCACGAAAACCCCTCGTTCTACCCTCTCGCCTCTTAGCCATGTCCTTCCACCCTTTCCAACACCTACTACGATGACTTATGTCCACGTTCCTGTCGTTCTACCGCTCATAATCGAGCAAATATCCCGTCGCGCGTAATGGCTTGAATATTTCTTTGAGAGGGTTGCATTAAGGGTTCGGAAGGTGCTTAACATTTCAGGCAAAACGTCTTGTATCCATTTTTCAAAAAATTTAACTGCATTATTCATAATCTTAGTGACGTTTTATATATGACAGACTTATTTGTGTATTTAAAAAAATTTTAATTATAAGAAACGATGCTGAAAAGTGAATTCAATTCCAAAGTGTCTTATATCCCGGCTTCTTACAAATAGTAGCAGCGCACAGTGGGGCAAAAAAAACGTCCGATTAGTTCGAATTGTGTTCCTACTCTTTTTTTAACAAAAGAAGAAAGTCAGTAATAATCGTTTATAATGTTGGATGTTAATTTTGGCTTTTGGATCCGAATTAGGAAGAGAATTAGTTAGAGGAGGTTTTGATTAGAAAAATCGACTGACGATTCTATTTTCTGGTACGATTGTTTGCAAGTTGATACATAATAAGGTAAAGGCGGTCAATAAATGTAATACTTAGCTATTTGCAGTTATATGGAGTTACTGGGGAGCGAGGGAAAAATGTGGGAGGTTGAAGGGCGGAGATTAAGGGCTGCAAAGGAGATGAGTTTGTTAAAAAGGCAGAAACGGGCCAGCAGTACGCATCAGAGACATCAAAGAGACAAGACGAAATGAAATCCAACCGCTGTCCGTCGCCTCTCTTTGCTTTTACTTTTTCTCTATTCCCTTGCCTTCCTTTATCTACTCTTTTCTTGGTCTTCACCTTCATGCCTCCCCCTCCTCTTACAGATCCGTCACACAAAAAAGTACAATTTTTGGTTCAAAAAGTTCCACGGGTCACATTTCTCATATGTGATTTGAAAATCTCTTTTATTGAAGCTTATTAAATTTTTAAAGGTAGGTCTTTCGAAGATCCTTAACTTCTTTGATCGTGACAGATTAATAAATTCTATTCAGTGCAACACAATCCGAGAAGAATTTTCCACAAGTTGTATCTTTTAATTTAGTTATGTAAGGAAAAAACCTTATAAAGTTTCGCCCACCGGCTTTACATCCCCCCAGGTTCGAAACTTGAACGGCGTTGTTCTTTCGGTTCGCTGGCTCATTTGAAATTCCTAGCCCCAGAGCGATCGAATCATAAATATGTATTCTCCGTATTACTAAATTCATGGAAATTCTTTAATTAAGTTATTTTGGTTTTCTCGCCAGCCTTCGAGGACAGGGTAGTAAAGCGCCTTGAGGGAAATCCTTGTGGGAAATGCGACAGCTTTGAAATCTTCTTAAGCATTTCTGCTGACTATCCTTCACGTATTGTAATAAATCATGCTGCTTATCTTACTTTTCAAACCGAATTGGTATCCTATCTGGTAACAGTTGAATTTTTCAAAAATCAAATCGTTCAAAAATTTTAGACATCTCAAATTGCCTTGAAAAGATAATTACTTTTTACTCAAATAGATCGAAAGAATGGTGATAGAATTTTCGTGTATTTGTTAACAGGCTGGCGAAACAGGTGTAATCATTGGAAATACAATAGTACGTATTATCCATTGGAATCGAAATCTCGCGTTACAGCGATGTAAATCCAACGGAATCCGACAACGTGCTCGACAGCTCGATACAAACTCTACCTATTCTCCACCTCCCGCTCCACCCCTTTTGTCGAACTCGATTTGGGATTAATTCGCCACGTGCTAGCACGCACGCTTGACATTAAAGGCAACACCGAATCTAGTATCAACCCTACTGTTTTATATCTTCAGCTTTTTGACACTAAGGACAATTTTTTCACTCCAACAGCGTTGGACGAAGCCTTCTCAATATTTCTGAATTTTCTGCAGCCTTAATTGAACATTCCAGAAAAATTGAAATCTTTTTCACATACCTACATCCCCCTTATAAACTAACTGCTGCCTTTGGTATGGCAATAATAGAATCCTGTATTGAGGCAGAAGTTGAAAGAGCAACGAGGGTTATGCGTTTGCGAGCACTTCTAATGACTTGTTACCGGCAATACCTTCATAATCAACGAGTAGTGCATGAGGGTTCCACGTGAATGTGAATTTCAAGGATTCCGAGGGTTTACCATCCTTTTAGAAGGGGAGTTGCTTACCTACGAGTTGGTCTCCCTCGATTCACACCGCGACACCAATGGCCAATGTGTGCCCTTCATTAGGTGAGCAGAGTCTCTATAGCAACCCCGTTTTGGCTGCCAAGAGAACAGTTTCCTCCAATGTTATCCAAGTTCATCTTTTTCTGCCAAATAAGCAATATTCTTTGGCATCATATCCAAGAAGCTGTTAGGTGCTGAGAAAGCAAATATCTACAACTTTACTGTTACGTCTAAGAAGTCATAAAATATTCTACCTTAATCTAACCGATTTCCTTGTTTTAGCCTTATGGATCTATGGATCTTAGCCTATGGATCTATCCTCATCTCGGGATGAGGATTGAAACCAATAGAACAATCCTAATCTTGGGATGAGGATTATAACCAATAGAACAATCAAATTATGTTTGGAATTTATTGAAATACAAACTCGGCTGATATTATTAAGAGATAGTTACTCAGAAAGGAAACTCTCAATGCTCGTCCGGAAATTCAGCATCTTAAGCAAAAGAATACTGTAATGTCTGAACAACCAAATAATAAAAAGAAGAAAATAGATTTATAACTTACACGAAGTAATGTAATGTAGGCGGGACTTCCGGTGCGTGCGTGGTAGAGAATGGTCGGTGGGATAGAATGGTGAAGTTTCGTGTTTTAAGAAGGAAATTGGCATCAGTAAGTGCCTCGGAAAAGATTGTGGTTGGCTGAGCCCTCGGCGTGATTGCCTCAACCATAGTATATTGAAAAATTTATATTGTAAAAATAGTATATTGCAAAACAATATATATGGTTGCTGAATCCATAGCGACTGGTTGCGATACTTTGGTTACGTGAGGAAAGGGATATGGTTGTTCTGACCATAGCAATGGATGAGAAGTCCGATCCCAGATGGTTCTGAGATCCATATAAATAGTTGAAGCAACCTAGTGGGATAGGTAACCGAAAAACACTTTGCAGGCACATCTCAACGTTCCATATTGTATCGATCAAATCGGATGGATGCGGCGTCACAGTAATTATGATCCAAACAACCATTGCTCATTGTTGTATGAATTATGAGTAATGTTAGGGTAATATTAAAAAGTAAAAAATGAATTTAAAATCACGTAGCATATTTTATTAATATATTAGTATATTAATATTACATGATAAAACATATTATGATTACATAATTACATGTTACATGATTATATATTACAACATAAAATACATGAGATACATGTATGTATATCCTAACGTAGCATAAACTAAATACAGAAAATCTATAAACTATTATTAATATTGTTGTATGTTTAGTCTCGACCAAAATTATAGGTCTGTTATATCGCATGTTTTAGAGTAACAAACGTGGATCGATCCCCCCTGGAATATACAATGCACGGAGAATTAGAGTGCAAGTCACTTACAAGAATGCATTCAGCAACAAAATCACAACAAAATAATTAAAAAATAACCACAATGCTTCCTCACTGGAGATGTTGCGTCAGTCACAGTGACAGTGAAAACTAAAATGGCACTGAGAGTGGGACGCATCCAAATCATACCTAAAGATATGGTTGTGTTCGTGTCCGTTCAGCAATTTCCGTTCGACGTCCGTAGTTACTGCATTAGATACAAGAGCCATTTAGATTGGAAAGGACAGCCTCAGTGTGGTTGGCACATCTATACCACGGCCAACCACATGTCTATGGTTCATTTCACTTAGCTATTGTACTTAGCCATTTAAATTGTTCAAGACAGCCTCAGTATGGTTGGCACATCCATACCTCGGCCAACCACATGTCTATGGTCCTCACAGCCATTTCACTTAGTACCTGCATTCATAGCTTAAGTTGTATCAACTATGACTGTGGATAACTCAGCAAAATTATGTTCTAATATTTGAGAAAATTTTGTTAGTAAAATAATATTTTAATGATTGTAACAGTCATACCTTTTCGTTCCGTACGGAAAGATAATGGAATAAAAGTAGTAGACGGTATGCAGATGAAGTGAGAGTGAAGGCTCGCAGGAAGAGACGATATCTCAGATCGAAAACAGTTTTGCAAAATTCGGCACGTGCGGAATGTGAGCTTATGGTGCATATATGGAAGGAGACGAAGGAAGCGGAGAAACGCATGCGCGGAGAGTTGAATTGACTAGAGCAGTGGATAGTTTAGAGAGAAGTGCTTCTTCTTCTTCTTTGTTTGTGGCCTCTTGCCAATTTAGCGAATAGCCATTGCCAGCAGAAGTGCGTAGGGTAAAAAGGAGATTCAGGCATGTGTTTGTGAAGCAGGCTGAAGGTGCAAGTTGTCAGAATGGCGGAGAAAAGAGATCGAGGCAGAGTCACGCGAAGCAGAAGAAGCGAAGGAAGAAAGAGAGGGTATAGGGGAAAAACTTGAAAGCATGCGTCGAGAGTCCGCAGGAGGAAGAGAGATAAAGGAGGAAAGCACTGGTTTGTGGAACCTTCTTCTTTTTTGTGGGTTCTTGCGTAGCATATTTCCAAATTTCTGGTTTATGGAATCTGGTGTGGACAAAAATTGATGAGAAGGAGGATGAAGGACGGAAGCAGAAAAGAAGAGAGGCAGTTAGGTGGTGAAGTGAAAAATATGTAAAAAGCAGAGCAAAGTGAATTGTTTGAGGTGGAATAGAATGCAGTGTGGATTATGGCGTAATGTGAACAAAGAGTGTTGGGTAGAGATTTTTAAGTGGAAAATGCCAATAAAGCTGCGAATGATGTATAGAGATGTATAGAGGATAAGGTAGGAAAATGACATATAGCTGTTTAATATTAGAAGGTCATGTTAAGGGAGGTTAGATTATCAAAGAAAGAAGTATATGTAAGCAAAAGAGTTATGTATAATGATGTAAGATAGTTTAACAGGTACCAAAGGGTGACGTCACAAATCCTTTAAAGCGAACTTACTCCTTAACTAATAATTCGAATGGATTTTCCATACCAGACAGCCATTCGTCGTTATTTCCTTTATGACTGTCTGGTATAGAAAATCTATTCGAATCATTTTTTGTTAGAATAAGTTCGCTTTAAATAATTTGAGACTCTGATACCTGCCCTTAAGATAACTTTTAGATAAGGAGAATGATAAAAGGAACTGGGGTTTTTGGTTATGATGTTTGAATCTAGGACACCGCGCGTGTGAGGAGAAAATTTGAGACTATAAGGATGAAGTTTGTTCTTGGCTTTTAATAAGAGAAATGCGTTTAAAAGAGGATGTGTAAATCGAAGCAAGGGAAAAGCGTTGGAGTGGGATAAAGGGGTGCTGGGGCCCCAGATGTGTTATAAGGAAGTATATAGAGATGATAAGGTAATAAAAAGATTATTTTGGTGTAAGAATAGGATAACAGATTACATGACTTTTGTTTCACTAAAGTTTACGTAGTAGTTAGACTAGAGTAAGAGTATGTAAGAAAAATTTAGAAAATCAGGATGCTACTAGGAGCAATTTGTATTGGATCATGCAAACCCTTTGGGGACGCATTAATAAACGAAGAATAGAATGTAGACTGCGTGAATCGTCAATAAATTTGAACTGGCTGGTGTTAACCGATAATTCTGAATTCGTCTGATGGTGTATTTGAATTTATGACTGAATCTGAAATTCTGAATTGGTAACTGAAACTGAAATGATGACTGAATTTGAACTGAATTACTACTACTAACTACTAGTGCTGCTGCTGCTCCTATTGCTGCTGCTTCTGCTTCTGCAACTACTGCTTCTGCTTCTGCCACTGCTGCTTCTGCTTCTGCCACTGCTGCTTCTGCTTCTGTCACTGCTGCTTCTGCTTCTATCGCTGCTGCTCCTGCTGCTACTGAATTGTTGATTGCCTGACTGCTTGAGTTTCCAACCTTGTATCAATCCTATGAAATGGTGAAATCGGCAAGATGTCACTTCCTTATTATGAGTTAACATTACTCTTTGAACAGTTTGTCAGAAAATGTCCTTTTCAGTCGCTCGCGAGGCATTATGGCGTGACTAACGTAAAATCCTAAGTACCATGGTATGGCTGCGAGAAATTTTCTGTGCACGTAGCACGTGCGGGCGATATGGAGTAGGTCGAGCAGGGAACAACGGGTCCATTGATGAATTGTCTGCACGTGCCTCGTCGCGTACCTAGTGCCTAATTACATGACGATCAGCGGGTGTCTATTGCATCCCTAAAATGTGAAATTGCCCTTTCTCAATTTCGTGGTCGGATCATAATCCAAATTTGTTTATCATGTTCCGCAATTATCTTGTTTCACTGCGAAGTCTTTGCAACTACTCAAATTATACACGTTTTTGTGAAATAGCTTCCAAAGCAATTTTCATTAGAACCACCTTGCGTCATAATTTTTTCTCACCCTTAAAATTCTCTAACGTAGCGCGTTTCCTAGATTGATGTGTTTGCTGGATCAACTGATAGATTGAGGCGCTCGTGTTGTCGGCGCTCTTCCCAACCCCTTAAAATAGACAAATGTTTTCTGCTCTCCCTACCATACTTTGTAGATTTATTATGCGAAACCACTTCCCGGATTGTGTCGCACAACGCAATGCGGGCAAAAAAACTTCCAGTTTAAAAAAATCTGCGTGCGTCGCAAGTGAAGAAAGGCGATTCAAGCGTTATCAATATTTGATAATTTATCGCCCTTAAGTTTGGTAGAAACAGTCATTATCATTATTCGCGCATCGTGGAAGACGCGAAGCGTCAAAAAGTCGGCATTGCATCAAATATAAAAGAGTGACTCGGAATTAACGTCCGAATGGCAAGCCTCAACCAAAAATCTGGGGGATTGGTATGGTGATTCACAGAAACGGTAGACAGAGCGAAACCAAAGCGAAACAAACGCGATACGCGTCAACCGATCTCCTCGCATATTTGTGGCTCCACTATCCGGTCGTAAATAAAGTCCGGGTAAAAACAAAAACACATCGAAATAACGAACAAATGTTCCCATCACTTCTGGTACATAAACCGTTACTGCAATGTTGTACTGAATCGGTTGTGTTGCACACGTGGAACGCATGATGAAACGTGAACACAGACAACTACTGTACCACTGAATTTTTACGAGTTCTTCTATAGAAAAAAAAAACGTATAAGGTTGCATAAAATACTAAATCTCTATGTTTTTAAAAAAGTCTATATGTAAAAAAACGAATTCGTTTGTTATTTACTCCTCTCTGTTTATCTGAAACCAAGAAAACAATTTAGTCAACGAGAACCAATTTTTGGGTTTCGGAGGAGGAATTACTGCGTTATGAAAATCAATTTGTCACTTCTGATAGTTACAGAAACTTCAGTGAGTGTTGATGGTCACAAATGGTGATGCATCCAGTGGATAGTTGGAGAAAGGTTTTGATTTCAGCGATATACTATATGGGGGTGAAGAGGGCAAAGGTTTGGGAGTGGACTGCGTAATATAATTCAGTAGTTTATGACTGGCCCGGGGGAACGATGGCGGTTTTATATAACTAGGGGTAAGTTTGCTGCGGGGCGAACAACTCGAAAAAGAGCTGGAGAGGGTAAGAGCGACGTGGAGACAGAGAAAGAAACACAGTGGGTGGGTGGTTGGTTTGGTCATATTTCTTGTCTGGTGAGCTTTACAGTGCCGAGCAACGTTATGACCGCTGAATGGATTATCATTTCTCTCCTACCTACTTGCATCCTTGCTTTCCCTTCCCTCGACTAGAAGAAAGAATATCTTCACACAGGACAAGAGAGAGGAGAGAAAAATAGAGGTATCTGTAATTCTTGAAGGAATAATGCTACAAACTGAGAAAAGGAAGTAAAACTGTTGATAGGAAAAAATATTTGTTTCCTTAAATGGAAAAAGGAAGTTAAACTGTTAATAGGAAAAAAATATTTGTTTCCTTAAATGGAGGTCGGAAGTAAAACTGTTGATAGGAAAAAAATATTTTTTTCCTTAAATGGATAGTCATTTCGTATAAAGGTAAAACAACTTAATACTTCACATCAAAATCCTTCTGGTGTTATTTATATATCACTTTGGAAATAAGTAAAAAATGTTTTACCTAAAAATATGAGTTTTATCCTCTCTTGATTCTCGACGACATCAATGTATGTGTTTGTGTACGTATGCGGGCAAACAGTAGAATGAGGTGGAAGGAGGAGGGGGTGGGGGAAGGATAGGGCTCGTCTTATGTTGCACAACATTGGCCGCCATCGTTAGAGCAAGCGGAGTGGAATTGATTTGAATGTTTTTTGAGCGAGGCAGAGGTCCCAGGGCCTTCGTGTGTATGTCATACCACCCTAACGTTACATGTGTGTAATATATATTCGCATACAAGCCGCTCGTAAACATAAGCGGCATTGCGGTCGCGCTACCGGGAATACCGCAATTTGTCTTTTACTGTGCCGATATGCGGGAAACTCATTTTATAGGTTTCGTCTTAAATATTTCGGGTAACACATAAGAGGAAACAAATTTCTCGGTTTTTGTTGTTACTGCATCTTCTTCGATTGGATTTCAATTTTTGGCATGTTTTCAGAAAAATTTTCCCATTATCATGAAAAAGCTGTTAGTCAATGACATCTCCACTTGAAAAAAGGAAAGACATCAGACTCATAATTGGATATTCACATCATTTTTGGAATGTTTTCAGAAAAATTGTCACATTGTCACGGATAAAATGTTTACGAAGGACAGCGCCACTTTAAAGAAAAGGATAGATGTCATGCTCAGAATTGGATATTTTAACCTAACACGTTGTGACCTGGTAACAAAAAAAGACTATTTTCGGTTCCTCTTCAATTTGAGTTTTTTTACTAATTGTATTCAAAGAATTGAAATTGTGAAAATAATTGAAATTAGTTGGACTCGAGTTCACTAGGTCGAAAATGTCAGGAGAGATAAGAGGCAGTGAAAATTTCTTGTCTACGTGTCAAAAGGATGTAAGTACTTTTTATTAGACCAGCGAATGGCTGAGGGGGCTGGAACGAAGAGAAGAACTTACACGAGGTTAAGAAGGAAGAGGGATGGTGATGAGATGAAAGCGGGCCAGACTCGTTTCGGAGGTGACAAGGGAAGGTCGAACCTTTAGCCGCTCTTTCAGGGACGGCTAAAGTGGGTGGCTTGGTGACAGGGGTGGAGTGAAAAGGGAAGTAACGGAGGCACGTGACTGCTCGTGCCACTGTGGGAGGCAACCCCCTATAAAGGAACTTACGGACGACTGAACCTACATGAACATACACGGACAAGCAGACGGATTGACGAACGATCGGCAGCTTGAAACGCATTATCATCGTCCGCTTGAACGAACTAGACTTGATACTGATGCAGCTTCCTCATCTTATAATTTTTTTTACGAGACACATGAAAATATAGCCGAATATGAAAATATTCCTTCGATGCGAGCCACTAATATGGGATAAAGGATTAAAAAATCAGTCGAAAAGTCCTTAAGCGAAGTTTTGCTAGACGCATAGTTTTTGAGCTAGAGAGGTTTAAAGTTACGTAGGAAGACATCCGCGAGGAGGCTGTCTTCCATCTCTGTTTTGTGAGAAGATAAAGGACTAAAAAAATCAGTCGAAAAGTCCTTTTGCAATTTTTTGTCAGGCGCATAGTTTTTAAGCTAGACCTTTTAAGCTTCAAACCTCTCTAGCTCAAAAACTATGCGTCTGACAAAATTTTGCAAAAAAACTTCTCGACTGATTTTTTAGTTCTTTTTTAGTTTATGTCTTCTTGCAAGACAGGGATGGAAGACATCTTCCTCGGGGATATATTCCTACGTAACTTCAAACCTGTTTAGCTCAAAAACTATGCATCTGACAAAATTTTGCAAGAAGAGTTTTCGACTCTGTCCTGTAAGAAGACATCCTCTTGGCGGATGTTTTTGATAAAGGACCAAAAAATCAGTCGAAAAGTCCTTTTGCAAAATTTTGTAAGATGCATAGTTTTTGAGCTAGAGAGGTTTGAAGTTAGGTAGGAAAACAACCGCCGAGATGATGTCTTTTTGCAGGACAGAGATTAAGGACATCGAATTGTGACATGTTGGAAGACATGTCGTATTTTTCATTGACCCTCTATAAGAAATCGTTGATAATATTTCATTGGCTATGGGGTCTATTTCTTAAGATCTACTTAGTTGTAAAATAAACTTTAAGGA
>JBAGKK010000567.1:279524-290075 GCA_037177015.1 Euceroptres primus | reverse complement strand
GATCTACTTAGTTGTAAAATAAACTTTAAGGATCGGCAAACGTTTCGGCCCAAGTAGGGGCCCTCTTCAGTGCCAAAATATTTTAAGAAATAGACCCCATAGCCAATGAAATATTATCAACGATTAAGGACATTCTCTTGGCGGATGTCTTCTCACGTAACTTCAAACCTCTTTAGCTCGAAAACTATGCATCTGACAAAATTGTGCAAAAGGACTTTTCGACTGATTTTTTTAGTCCTTTATCTTCTTGCAAGACAGGGATGGAAGACATCTTCCTCGCGGATGTGTTCCTACGTAACTTCAAACCTCTCTAGCTGAAAAACTATGCGTCTGACAAAATTTTGCAAGAAGACTTTTCGACTCTGTCCTGCAAGAAGACATCCTCTCGGCGGATGTCTTTAATAGAGGACAAAAAATCAGTCGAAAAATCCTTTTGCAAAATTTTGTCAGACGCATAATTTTTGAGCTAGAGAGGTTTGAAGTTAGGTAGAAAGACATGTACCAAGAGGATGTCTTCTTGCAGGACAGAGATTGAAGACATCCTCTTGGCGGATGTCTTCCCACATAACTTCAAACCTCTCTAGCTCAAAAACTATGCGCCTGAAAAAATTTTGCGAAAGGACTTTTCTACTGATTTTTTGATCCTTTATCTTCTTACAAGACAGAGATGGAAGACATCTTCCTCGCGGATGTGTTCCTTCGTAACTTCAAACCTCTCTAGCTCAAAAACTATGCGTCTCATAAAATTTTGCAAGAAGAGTTTTCAGCTTTTTTAAAACGGCTTTCGGAAGTGGTGGTTCTGAATAGCTATTAATCTCTGAAAAAAGATCTCGAATATCTGCAAAGCAATCGTTAGTATTTTGTAGACTTGCTTCATTGTCGGACACTAACTGGGTCATTAAAATTCGTCGAGGAAAAATTGATCGGTGAATAATGAGACGCGTGCCGAACTGGGTGGTGCGCGTTTCTCGCCCTCTCGACACCCCTTGTACAACCGGTTAAACGGCGTTACGCACGACGCTTGCTTTGCGTGGGACACCATGCAAACCGATCGATCGCCCAGGCCCGATTTGCATCTAGTAATGACCTGTGCGTTGCAGTGACAACATTGAAAACGGCTGAATGGATTCAAGGATCGTCGAATCACTGATGTTACCGAAACGTTCAGACCTGTCAACCTCCAATGCCGACATAAATGACAGCCTCGGCATAAATTTTTGCTTCACGCAAACGCGAATGTTTGTTAATTAATTTCGTCATTCTCTGCTTTTAAAAAATGGTTTAATAATTCGTTGATTTAATATTCGACCATTTTTTTATCTAAATGTAAATTTGTTATATCTGCGAAGTGATCAAATGATTGATATACTCTCAAAGGGTAATTTCGCCGGATCTTAGATCATCAATATAATTATCCTTTTCTAGAAAATATCAAAGTCCAAAGAATCTACAAAAAGAGAATAATTTTTATAAAACAACAATTTTTTTATAAAACAACAATTCCAAAAAATATAACAGAAGCAATGAAGAAACAAAATCGCTTGAGCTTATTATGTAAAAGCATAAATATATAGAGAGCTGTTGGCTTACTGATCGGGAGATTGCCATGTAATTCGATTCGATATCGGGAATGAGGGTTATGATTCCAGTAATAATAAACGAGCAGGTCTTACTGTCGATAGACGGCCGCCACGTGGCCTGAGTTGCGCCAATTATAATGCGCGATTTGATATGGAGCTCGCTATAATCGTGTGATGCCGATGACTTAATTCAACGATGCCATTTTCTCTGACAGAAAGTCACTTTCAGTAAGGGGAAGAAATAAAAAGCTTTAGAGAAGGAGAACCCGTTAGAGATTGCGCCACGCGACCCACTTGGTCATTTTGGGTCTGATTTTTATCTGAATATAGTTTAATTGAGAATAAGCATTTATAGTTCAAGGAATGTTTTTTAAAACTGTTTAACCAAAATGCACATGTTGTAAACAAAAAACGCAAAGGAAAGGGTGAAAATATTCACGTATGCGCAAAACGAGTGCACAATCGCCCTGAACTAATATTTAAAAAAAATTGTAATCTGTCGAGCGTGATACGTGAAGCGTTAACTGGCACCCAATTTATAAAAATAACGACGAAATTATTGTTGCATGAAGAGTTGTAGCGTCACATACGCGAGCGGCGACCGGTGTTGTCAATCCATACCTCCACCCACTTTCAGGGTGAAGGGGGTGGGAAAAGGACAGTCGTGATGCGAGTTTCGTCCATCATCCACCACCGGACCATTCCTGCTCGTTGGCGTTTTTTTTCTCTACACTCGAATTTAACACGTTTGAAAAAATATGTGCATCGGCACGTAAGATAATCGAGGTTAATAACGATCGAAATGGCGCACATCCGATTAATTAAAACGCGAAAACGCGCCTTCACGCCCTCCACCTTTCTTCATTGTCCGCGATAATGACTTACGTAAAAACATGTCGTACAACTCTTCCCTGCTTACTTTCTTCATTAGAATTCAAATAACAGTTTATTAAATTATTATGAGCTGATTATTAAAAATATTTTATTTTACAATTAGCAAAGCAAAGATGAGATGTGAAGTATGATGTGTGATATGTGATACATGATATGTGAAGTGCGAGATGATATGTAAGGTGAGATATGTGAGGTGTGTGGCGTGATATTTGAGGTGTGATAGGTGGTACATTAGATGTGAGAGGTGAGGTGTGATGAGTGATATGTGAGGTGTGATATGTGACACGAGGTGTATGATGTGATGTGTTAGATGCGAGGTGTGATAGGTGATATGTGAGGTGTGAGATGTGACATGAGGCGTGTGGTGTGATTTGTGAGATGTGATATGTGAGGTGTGATAGGTTATATGTAAGGTGTGAAGTGTGATATGTGAAGTATGAGATGTGAGTTGTGAGATGAGATATGTGAGGTGTGATATGTCGTATTTGAGATGTGATATGTGAGGTGTGAAGTGTGCGGTGTGAAATATGATAGGTGATTTATAAGGTGTGCTATGTGATATTTGAGATGTGATATGTGAGGAATGAGATGTGCGGTGTGAGATGTGATAGGTGATATGTAAGGTGTGATATATGAGGTTCTTTGTGAGGTTTTAGGTGTGATACGTAAGGAGTGTGATGTGATAGAGATATTTGATATGTTAGGTGTGAGGTGTGATGCACTGTTAAAAATTTTTGTAAAATTAATATACTTTTAATATATGAAAGTATATTACTTTTAATAAACGTTGCAGCAAACCCTGGTTTTTGTAAGTTACCAAAAACTATAGACTACTAGTTTTGCTTAAAGTTTTTAGTGACTGTGATTTCCACCGATTTATCCAGTCTCCGACACAGAATCCTATATTTCAATGTTTCAATAATAAAAAATTATAAATGGTTTTTATAATATGTATTCATATTCTTATTTTTCTTCTTTTTTTTTTTAAAGATGTACGAATATAAATTATAAATCCAACACAGTGAAGGACGAGTAAACTTTCCTAACAAAATCTTGATAGTGAGTAAAATATTTAAATAATGTATATTTATAGTATGAATCTTGTCATAAAACTCTCTTCTATATAAAACTTAAAACCAATTTTCTGTGAAATTCATTCAAATGTCAACATACTTTAAATGTTTGACTTATAAAACATATATTTTTATTCCAAAGGTAATTAAAGAAATATATATTTTTCCAGAGTGCTTTTCCACATAAATCCTCCAGACAGTGATGAGCGTGCCTCCGGAGGAAAGAGGCGTCTACGTAGTTATGATGCAGGAATTGACTATCACGGGTATTGACCAAATTTACAAGCGCATTTTCATTTAATTATAATACTCTATAAACAATTTACATGATAAGGCACATTATTTTATTGTCATTGTCTTGTTTCTTTTTGTTTAAAACCACTTGATCTTATTCTTTATTTGTACTCAAAAGCACTTTTTCATCTCATTATAATTCTCTATAAACGATTGACATAAAAAAGCACATTATTTTATTGTCATCATCTTGTTTCTTTTTGCTTAAAACCACTTGATCTCATTCTTCATGTGTATTCAAAAGCATTTTAATGGTTTAAAAACATTAAAATAACATATAATTTGTTTAAAGGTGATACAAGATGTCACTCGTTCGAAGAAAATTTACAGTTCATTAAACTATATTTTCAACACAAACATTTAAGTTATTATGATTTTTACCTAATTGTCGTTTTTTAATTTAATTTTTATTCTCATATGATTTAATAAAATTTAACATTTTTTATTCTAATATGTCAAATAATTACCCTGAAACCAATTATTTTTACAACAACGTCTTAAAATTGTAATAAAGTAATCTGTATTTTAAAAATTTTTCTTGAATTTAGATTAATCTATAATGAAAAGAAATTTTAAAGATGCAGGTGTTGTACTGCAATTTTAAAACGTTGTTGTAAAAATAATTGTGTGGTGTGAGGTGGAATATTTGATATGTTAGGTGTGTGGTTTGAGATGTGATAGGTGATACGTGAGTGTGATATATGGCATGAGGTGTGTGATGTGATGTGTGAAATGTGAGGTGTGAGATGTGAAGTGTGATACGTGATGTATGATATTATATGTGAGGAGTGATATATGAGGTGTGATATGTGATATTTGAGATGTGGTATGTGAGGTGTGCGGTATGAGATGTGATCGGTGATATGCAAGGTGTGATGTGTGATGTGAGGCGTGATACATGAGGTGTTTCGTGAGGTGTTAGGAGTGATGTGTGAGGCGTGCGGTGTGATATTGATATGTTAGACGTTTGGTGTGAGATGTGATAGGTGATATGTGAGGTCTGATATGTGACATAAGGTGTGTGGTGTGATATGTAATATGTGAGGAGTGATAGGTGACATGTGAAATGTGATAGGTGGTATGTTAGGTGTGAGATGTGAGGTATGAGATGTGTTGTGAAATGTGATGGTATGTAAGGCGTGATGTGTTATGTGAGGCGTGATACATGAGGTGTTTAGTGAGGTGTTAGGTGTGATATGTGAGGCGTATGGTGTGATATTTGATATGTTAGGCGTGTGGTGCGAGATGTGATAGGTGATATGTGTGGTCTGATATGTGACATAATGTGTGTGGTGTGATATGTGATATTTGAGAAGTGATAGGTGGCATGTGAGGTGTGATAGGTAGTATGTTAGATGTAAGATGTGAGGTATGAGATGTGTTGTGAGATGTGATGGTATGCAAGGTGTGATGTGTGATGTGAGGCGTGATACATGAGGTGTTTTTTGAGGTGTTAAATGTGATATGTGAGGCGTATGGTGTGATATTTGATATGTTAGGCTTGTGGTATGAGATATGATAGGTGATATGTGAGATCTGATATGTGGCATAAGGTGTGTGGTTTGATGTGTGACATGTGAGGAGTGATAGGTAACATGTTAGGTGTGATAGGTGGTATGTTAGGTATTAGATGTGTTATGAGATGTGATAGGTGATATGTAAGGTGTGATGTGTGACACATGAAGTGCTTTGTGAGGTGTTAAGTGTGATATGTGAGGCGTGTGGTGTGATATTTGATATGTTAGGCGTGTGGTGTGAGACGTGATAGGTGATATGTGAGGTCTGATATGTGACATAATGTGTGTGGTTGTGATGTGTGACATGTAAGGAGTGTTAGGTGACATGTGAGGTGTGATAGGTGGTATGTGAGATGTGAGGTATGAGATGTATTGTGAGATGTGATATGTGAGGAATAATATATGAGGTGTGATATGTGATATTTAAGATGTGATATGCACGGTGTGACATGTGATAGGTGATATATAAGGTGTGATATGTGATGTCAGGTGTGACATATGAGGTACTTTGTGAGGTGTTGGGTATGATATGTGAGGCGTGTGGTGTGAGTTGTAATATTTGATGTTAGGTGTGTGATGTGAGATGTGATAGGCGATATGTGAGGTGTGAGATGTAAGGTATGAGATGTGCGTTGTGAAATGTGATGTGTGGTATTTAAGATGTGAAATTTGAGGTATGTGGTGTGGAATGTGATGGGTGATATTTATTGTGTGATATTTGATGTCAGGTGTAATATATGAGGTGTTTGTGAAGGATTAGGTGTGATATGTGAGATGTGTGGTGTAAGGAAGAATATTTGATAAGTTAGGTGTGTGGTTTGAGGTTTGATAGGTGATATGTGAGGTGTGATATGTGACATGAGGTGTTCGGTGTGATGTGTGATATGTGAGGAGTAATAGGTGATATGTGAGGTATGATAGGTGATATGTGAGGTGTGAAATGTGAGGTATGAGATTGTGTTGTGAAATGTGATATTTAAGGAGTGATAAATGAGGTGTGATATTAATATGTGATATTTGAAGCGTGCAGTGTGAAATTTGATGGGTGATATGTAATGTGTGATATTTAATGTGAGGTGTGATATATGAGGTGCTTTGAAAGGTGTTAGGTGTGATATGTGAGATGTGTGGTGTGAGGTGGGATATTTGATATGTTAGGTGTGTGGTTTGAGATGTGATAGGTGATATGTGAGGTGTGACAGGTGATATGTGAGGTATGAGATGTGCATTGTGAGATGTGATACGTGAGGAGTTATATATGATGTGTGATATGTGATGTCAGATGTGACATATGAGGGGTTTTGTGAAGTGTTGTGTGTGATATGTGAGGTGTGTGGTGTGAGGTGGGATATTTGATATGTTAGGTGTGTTGTTTGAGATGTGATAGGTGATATGTGAGTGTGATATATGGCATAAGGTGTGTGGTGTGATGTGTGATATGTGAAGGGTGATAGGTGATATGTGAGCTGTGATAGGTGATGTGATGTGTGAGATGTGAGGTATGAGATGTCCATTGTTAGATGTAATATGTGAGGAGTGATAAATGAGGTGTGATATATGAGGTGCTTTGTGAGGTGTTTGATTTGATTTGTGAGGCGTGTGGTGTGAGGTGTGATATTTGATATTTTATGAGTGTGGTGTGGGATGTGATAGGTGATATGTGAAGTGTGATATCTGAGGTGTGATATGTGAAGTAGGAGATGTGCGTTGTGAGTTGTGATAGTATGGTATGCGGTGTGAGATGTGATAGGTGATATGTGAGGTGTGATATGTGAGGTGTGATATGTGATGTATGAGGTGTTTCGTGAGGTGTTAGGTGTGATATGTGAGGTCTTTTTGAGGGGTTTGGTGTGATATGTGAGGCGCGTGGTGCGATGTGTGATATTTGATATGTTAGGCGTGTGGTGTGATAGGTGATGTGCGAGGTGTGATATGTGATGTATATGGTGTAAGGTGTGTGGCGTGAGGTGTTATATGTGTGGTATAAGGTGTGATGTGTGAGGTGTGATATGTGAGGTGTGATATATGAGGTGTGAGGCGTAAGGTGAGCTCACATTGTCCGAAGATACCTTTATTTCTATACAGAAATGGGCGAAATTCGAAAAATTGTCTAAACTTCTTTTTTACTGTTACTTGTCTAGATAATGGAAAAGGAATAGTACCGCTTCCACTCATTGGACACAGACTGTCGTCAGAATCACCAGTTGTCAGAAAAGCATTTTCAAGTCTCTACGAAAGACGCGGTTATTGAATCTGTTATGAATCAGAGGATGCAAGCGAGACCGCGTCGCCGAGTCCATTCCACGTCGGCCCCCTTTCCTCGGCAATTCTCATCGAGCCGATGCTAACAATGTTTGCAGATATATTGTATCTCACGCATCACTTACTCCACAAATTGTTTTATAAACAGATTATAGCGACAGCCGCTTGCTCGCGCGTGTTCCGGTTGCTGGGTCGTATAACGTTGGTAATATACCCGATGTTGAAGATACCATCCAACCGCTGCCATCAAATCAAGAATGTAATAAAAACGAAATGCATCTTGCGATCTTAGCTCATTTCTTTATCGGCAGGATGAAACCCCCACACTTCAACGAGAATTGATACGCTTACAAAATGATTTCTGAAGCAGCAGCTATTAAGATTAATCAGAGTGGATAGTCGACCACGGATATCAGGGATCAGAATCAGTCCATTCTTCCCCTTTGTCTCAATTTTTCCCCTATTCCCCCCTATTATTCTCAAAATCCCCTAAATTCTCCGATTAAAATCTACTTTTTTACCAGGATATTTTAGAATCCTCCAAATATTCAAAACTTGTCTGAAATCTGTTAAAATTGTTTTAAAAATCCTATACTGACCCTCCAGCATCTTTCAAAATCCTCTAAATTTGTCATAAATTCCCCACAATCTATTAAAATTCTCAAAAGCATTTTAGCTTGTGCCATATCATTTTAGAATCCTCGAGAATCTTTTGGACTCTGCTATAAACTTCTAGAATATTTTACACTCTTCTAGAGTTCTCCGGACTTTTTAATCGTTTTCTGACATTATCCAGAATCTTCCAAAATTCAGAAAAATCTGTTATCTTCTGTATTCTTCTATTAGATTCTAAAATATTAGAGATTCATCAAGAATCCTTCAGAGTCCAGACTCTACTTAAGTTTTCCGAAATATTCTAGACTTTTGCAGAATCTTCCTAAATCCTCTATAATCTTTTGAAGTTTACCATATTCTTCTAGAATTTTCTAGACAATTCCAGAATTCTATAGAATCTTTTAAAAAACTCCAGAATTTTTAAAAGCCTCCATAAATCGATTGAAATCCTCCAGTATCTCCAAAACCAGTCTGAAACCTGTTAAAATCCTGTACTGTCCCATAGACTTCCAGAATTCTCCAGATTCTTCTAAAATCTTTTATATCATGCAAAAATTTTCCAAAATCTACTAAAATTCTCAAAAATATTCTGACTTGTTCCAGACAATTTTAGAATCAGCGGCAATTTTTTGGACTCTTCTACAATATTTTAAAATATTCTAGATTAAAAAGTTAGCTGGATAATTATTTTCTAAAATCATCTAGAATCTTCGAAATTCCACCAAAATCTGTTTCGATGCTCCAAAATATGTTCCAGAATTTTTCAGAGCCTTTTCTTTTTTTACAGCCAGAATTTTTCAAGAGGCTTCTTATTCTTCCATAGCATTCTAGAATATTCTAGATTCTCCCAAAGTCGCTTCAAAGCACTTCTTGAAATTAAAGCTAATTATATTAAGTGCCGACTACATTTCATGAAGAGAAATAACCAGTTAGACAAATTTTAAGTTTTGTTAGTGATTTTTTAGATATTTTGTTAGATTTTGTTTAGATGTTTGTTAGATATTTTTAAAGCAAAATTAATAACCTTTGATGGAAAATTACAAATTCACAAAATCTGAGGTTATGTTACCGGTTTTCGAGGGAAATTAATATTTTTATTGAAAACTCATTACTTCTGGTTGGAAAATTACGAGTTTGTAAAATTTTAGGTTATGTTGGGGTTTTTCGAGGGAAATTAATACTTTTATACGAATATTAGTACCTTTTGATGGAAAATTAAAGTTTGTAAAATTTTAGGTTATATTAGGTTTTTTCGACAGAAGTTATAATATCTTATTATTGAAAAATCAGTATCTCTTGATGGAAAACTACGAATTTGTAAAATTTTAGGATATGTTAGGGTTTTTCAAGGGAAATTAATACTTTTATAAAAATATCCGTACCTTTTGATGGAAAATTACAAGTTTGTAAATATATTATTCTACTAATATTCTACTTTTTTAATATTCTAATATCTAATATTCTACAAATATTTTAAAATGTAGAATATTCTACATTCTACAAATATTTTAGAATATTATCAAAAATTTTATTGATCATTCCAAAATCTTTTGACTTCTGTCATAAACTTTTAAAATCTTTTAGTGTTTTCCAAATTTTTTTAAGGCTTTCAAAAACTCTACAAAATATTAGAAAAATTTTGAAAAGAGTTTAGAAGATTCTTCAAGATTGTGGGAGTCTTTTGTAGATTTTAAAGAGTTCTTAATGATTCTGCAGAATTCTGGAAATTTTGTAGTTCAGAATATTCTCGTCTAGAAGATTCTAGAAGCTTATAGAAGAATTTAGATTCAGATTCAGAAATTAGAAGTTCGTAAAATTTTAGGATGTGTTAGGGTTTTTCGACGGAAATTAATGTTTTTATAGAAATAACAGTACCTTTTGATGAAAAATTAAAGTTTGTCAAATTCTAGGTTATTTTAGGGGTTTTCGAGGGAAGTTAATATCTTTATTGAAAAATCACCACCTCTTGATGGAAAATTACAAGTTTGTAAATTTTTAGGTTAGTTTAGTTTCGAGGGAAATTAATTTTTAGGTTAGTTTAATTTTGAGGAAAATTAATACTTTTATAGAAATATCAGTACTATTTGATGGAAAATTACAAGTTTGTAAATTTTTGGGTTATGTTAGGGTTTTCAAGGGAAATGAATACTTTTATAGAAACCGAAAAATTCGTACTAAACATCAGTACCTTTTGATGGAAAATCACAAATTTGTAAAATTTTAGGTTACGTTAGTGTTTTTCAACAGTTTATATTTTTTTTTTCTATAAAAGTATTCATTTCCCTGGAAATGAATAACATTAAAATTTATCATAAC
>JBAGKK010000567.1:255904-279424 GCA_037177015.1 Euceroptres primus | reverse complement strand
TTTGTTCCACAAATTAAAAATCAATTCAACAAATCAAAAGTAATTCCAAAAAAAATATATAATTCAACAAATTCAAAGTAGTAATTCCAAAGAATTCCAAAAAATTCAAAAAATTTAAAAACAAAGAAGAATTCAAAAGAAATAATTCTTATTAAACAAAGAATTCAAAAGAATTTCAAATAATTCAAAATAATTCCAAAAAATTAAAATAATTCATATAATTCAAAAAACAAAGACTTTAAAAGAATGAAAAGGAATTCTAAAAAATTAAAAAAATTTGAAAGAATGCAAAATATTTATTTAAATTTTTCTCAAGAATTCAAAATAATTCCAAAAATTCAAAGAATTTAAAAGAATTCCAAGAAATTGAAAGAATTGCAAGAATTTTAAAGAATTCCAGGAAGTTAAATAGTATTGAAATATTTTAAAGTAATTCCAACAAATAAAAATAAAAATAAAAATAATTCCGCAAATTGAAAAAAATCAAAAAATTCAAAATAATTCTTAAAAATTTATAATAATTTGTAGAATTTAGAAAACAAAGAATTTCAAAGAATTGAAAGAATTCAAAAGAACTCCAGAAAATTAATCAAAGTAATTCCAAAAAATAAAAATAGTTCAATAAATTTAAAATAATTCCAGAAAATTTGAAATGATTCATATAATTTAAAAAACAAATACCTTAAAAGGATGCAAACGAATTCTAAAAAATTAAAAAAGAACTCAAAAGAATTTAAAAGAATATTTAAAAAATTAAAAAAATTAAAGAATTTAAAATGATTCCAGAAAATTATATAGAACTGAAATACTTCAAAGTAGTTACAAAAAAAATAATAAAAATAATAAACAAATTCTAAGTAATTCCAAAGAGTTCCAAAAAATTCAAATAATTTAAAAGAATTCGAAGAAACTGAAAGAAATGCAAGAATTTAAAAGAATTCGAGGAAATTAAATAGAATTGAAATATTTGAAAGTAATTCCAAAAATTAAAAATAAAAATAATTCAACAAATTCAAAAAAAATCAAACAATTCTAAATAATTCTCAAAAATTCATAATAATTTGTCGAATTTAAAACACAAAGAATCCCAAAGAATTGAAAGAATTCAAAACAACTCCAGAAAATTAATCAAAGTAATTTCAAAAAATAAAAATAATTCAATAAATTCAAAATAATTCCAGAAAATTTGAAATGATTCATTTAATTAAAAAAGCAAAGACCTTAAAAAGATGCAAAAGAATTCTAAAGAATTCAAAAAAACTCAAAAGAATTAAAAAGAATTTAAAGGAAATCCAAAGAATTGAAAGAATTTAAAGGAATTCCAGAAAATCAAATAGAACTGAAATACTTCAAAGCAATTACAAAAAAAATAAAAATAATTTTAAAAAATCAAGGTAATTCCAAAAAATTCCAAGAAATTTAAAGAATTTAAAAAAAACAAGGAAATGAAAGAATTCAAAGAAATTCAAAGTAATTCAAAAAAATCCAAAAGAATGCATATAATTCAAAAAACAAAGACTAAAAAATGCAAACGAATTCTAAAGAATTTAAAAAAACTCAAAAGAGTTTAAAAGATTTGAAAGAGTACAAGATAATTCTGAAGAATTCAAAATAATTCTAAAGAATTCAAAGAATTCCAAAAGCAAAAAATTTCAAAGAATTAAAAGAATTCAAAAGAATTCCGGAAAATTAAATAGAATTGAAATATTTCGAAGTAATTCCAAAAAAATATACATAATTCAACAAATTCACAGTAATTCGAAAGAATTCCAAAAAATTCAAAGAATTTAAAAAACAATGAAGAATTCAAAAGATATAATTCATTTCAAACATTTCAATTCAAACAAAGAATTCAAAAGAATTCAACATAATTCAAAGTTATTCCAAAAAATTTGAAATAATTCATATAATTCAAAAAACAAAGACTTTAAAAGAATGCAAAAGAATTCTAAAGAATTTAGAAGAATTGAAAGAATATGCAAAATATTTATTTCAATTTTTCTCAAGAATTCAAAATAATTTCAAAAATTCAAAGAATTCCAAAAACAAAGTATTTCAAAGAATTCCAAAGAATTTCAAAGAATTCACTTAGAAAAGTTTTTTTGAATCAAACAAATCTTCGCGCTGCTATAGGGTCAAAAAACATTTCTTTGATTCAAATAAATTTTTTGGTTGACCTACTTTCTTTGAATCAAACAAATGTTTTGTTTGTTCTAACAAAATAATTTGTTTTAGTTTAAAAAAAACATTTTTATGAATTTAAAAAATGCATTTAAAAAATCATATTTAAAGAGTAACATTTTTGTAACTTTAATCTATATTTTTACTATCACATCATATTCCTAGGGTTATTAAATATGAATGTTATCAACAATTAAATTAATTTTTTACTTAAAGGTTAAAGAATTAAATTAAAATTAAAATCACCTGTAAGAGAAAAATCTTATTAATATAATCTGCTGAGAATCGAAAGCAGGACTAGTAAAAAACGATTTTTTTAATTTGAAAAAAAACTTTTTCTGAATGAATTGCAAAGAATTGAAAGAATTCAAAGAACTCCAAACAGTTCAAGAAATTCAAAGTAATTCAAAGAATTGAAACAATTTCAAAAAATTAAACAATTCAAAAGAATTCAATGAATTCAAAAGTGTCTAATCCCTCGTTTACGTCTTTTAAAAAATTTGTAATTAAACGACCGATCGTTTAATTTGAATGCTTCTTGCGTTAACAAATTATAAATAAACTAGTTCAAAATATTTTGAGCTTTTATTTCCACAAAGAAAAATTATTTTCTGATTCTGAGCCTAAAAACAGGCCTCATTGGACCTGCATCTTTATCCGATATTTGGGCACAATAATTTATCCTGCGAAGTTGATGTTTTTTGCAGATAATTTTTACCCCGTAATAGCGGTAAATTTTATTTCCTGTTTTTTTTTCTCTCCACTTACGCACTTTAAGCACGCTTAACATGGTCGGCTGTAAACACACTCACTTAGGCAAAACCTCTCCCTTAAGCTCCTTACTTACGTACTTTAAGCGCGCTTAACTTGGGCGGTGTAAACTGACTCAGTGGTGGTCTAAAAATATCAAAGTCGTACAGTTTTAATTTTTATTTCTCGCGATTTTCATACGATTCAAAATAAAAACTAGCTTTCCGAGAGATAGCTTTATCTCCCCCAGCTATTATATTACCTCCAAGAGACTTTTTTATCCAAGTCCTTATGAATTATGAATTTCAAGCCAGCTTGTTTGCCGGTGGAGACGCGTAAGAGATAAAAGAAGAGGATAAAAAGAAAACGGAGGAAAAGAACCAAAGGAGAAAAGGGTCGTATTTTCAAGGGTCGCCTTTTATTTAGGAATAATTGGGAGGACTGAAAAACAAAAGGGCAGGGCAATCCTCGACTCCAGCGCCTTGGTGCGGCAAGTGGTTGGTACATTCACTAAATGGAGACAGTGGTAGAAAGCGCAGCACGATTCGTGGGACATCACAAACGCACACGGGAATCGTATTATACGTAAGCCGCAAAATAAAGTGAGAAAGGGCGGCAGTCGGTTAACTCGATTCCTCCCTTCCAACGAGCAACGGACCTTTTTCCAACCTTCCGTCCACGCTGTTTCCCTCTTGCCTGGAGACCCCTCACTAGGGGGACTACTTGCCTCACCGGTTGGTTAACTGCATGCTAGATGTGTTGGTAGAACCCGCGCTGATTGGATTTTATAGCTAACAAGAAAATTATATTCGAGATTGGGTAGGTAATCGTGCGGGACATCATAGGTCGCGGATCTAATATACATACCCGATTCTCCCCTATCATCATTTACTCACACTCCCTCTAGGCCGGAATAACCTAGATATCAGGTAGAAAGTAAAATTCAATATAAGATGTGCGATTTTCTCACGTGAGACTTCTGGAATTTTGTTTCCATTTTTAGGGTTTCGTAGCACCGACAGGAAACACTCAGAAGGGTGTCCGTCCGTCCCACAGTAGGGCAAAAAAAGCGTCTCTGGACAAACTAATTTTCAGACTAAACTCCCCATTCAATTTAGACGTTTTTTTCTTTAAATTAAAGTGTATTAAAATCCGCATCGTGACAGAGGCGGACATTTTAGAAAAGTTTTCTCAAAAACTTTTTATTTAATAAACAAAATGAAAAACATATTTTTTTAAATTTTCAAGACTGTCATTTAGTCAAAAATTTTTTATTTTACAGAAAATGGTCCACGTCGAGGAAAAAACGCAGTAGAAATAATGTCCAGCAGTATAAATTTAATTAAACAAAAATTTCAATTGTTATAAACAAATTAGTGAACAAAAGTTACAAAGTGAACAAAAACTCATTAAAAATGATTTCCAGCAGTATTAATTAAATTTAACAAAAATTTAAATTGTTATAAACAAATTAGTGAACAAAAGTTACATCTTCTTTATTTGCCACATTTAAATGCACTAAACCAATATTTTCAGGAGGAAATGGAAATAAAATAATGTTAACTTAAAATTCTAAGACGTTAAACATCAATTCATAATTGTTTATAACAATTTATTAAACAAATACGAAATTTAGGCATTTTTATTTAGATAGATTTAGCTTTTTCAGCAGAATTAGCTATAAATATTTCGCCAATGACATTCTGCTGTGATAGTTTGCACTGCAACAACAATCTGTATTATTTAAACAAAAATAAACAAATGTATTGTTTGGCCATTTTTCAGTAGATAAGCTTTGTTTCTTCAGCAAAATCAATAACTAATATGTTGCCAATATGTTTGGCAACATGGCTGCTTAACTTTACACTCAGGCGTCAATTGTTTATTGTTTAAACAATGTGTTGTTAATACAACTTGTTTAGTTAAAAAATTAATTATTTGAGCATTTTTCAACATAGAAATTTTGTTTTCTCAGCAGAATCAACTAGAAACATCTCAAAGATAGTCTATTGTTATGATGATTTGCAGTTGAACAATAATTGTATATTGTTTAAACAAATTTAAAAAACAAATGTATTATTTATCAATTTTTCAATAGATAAACTTCGTTTTTTTCAACCATTATTGTTTAACTGCGAATCATCATAACAACAGACTATCTCTGAGATGTTTTTAGTTGATTCTACTAGAAAAACCAAATTTCTATATTATTGATTCTGCTGAAAAAAACTAAGCTTATCTATTAAAAAATTACCAAACAATACCTTTGTTTGTTAAATTTGTTTAAATAATATGCAATATCGTCTAACTGCAAATTATCATAGCAAAAGGCCATTGGTAAAATATATAGTAGATTCTGCTAAAAAAAAACGAAACTAATTTCTTGAAAAACAGACAAGCAATGCATTTGTTTATTAAATTTGTTTAAATAATGCAAAATTATTGTTTAACTGAGAATAATCATAGCAATATTATCTCTGAGAAGTTTGTAGTTGATTCTGCTAAAAAAAACAAAATTTCTATATTGAAAAATGCTCAGATAATTAATTTGTTAACTAAATTTGTTTAAACAATAAAAAATTGACGCCTAAGTGTAGAGTAAAACAGCAAGACACATTGACAACATTCCTGTTATTGATTCTGCTGAAAAAACGTAACTTATCTAAACAAAAATGGCCAAATAATGCATTTGTTTATTAAATTTGTTTCAATAATGTACAATTATTGTTTAACTGCGAATCATCATAGCAACAGACTATCTCTGAGATCTTTTTAGTTCATTCTGCTAAAAAAAACAAATTTCTATATTGAAAATTGCTCAAATAATTAATTTGTTAACTAAATTTGTTTAAACAATAAACAATTGATGCCTAAGTGTACAGTTAAACAGCAAGACACATTGGAAACAAACAAGTTATTGATTCTGTTGAAAAAAACTAAGCTTATCTATTGAAAAATTACCAAACAATACCTTTGTTTGTTAAATTTGTTTAAATAATATACAATATTGTCCAACTGCAAATTGTCATAGCAAAAAGCCATTGGTGAAATATTTATAGTAGATTCTGCTAAAAAAAACGAAACTAATTTCTTGAAAAACAAACAAGCAATGCATTTGTTTATTAAATTTGTTTAAATAATGTAAAATTAGTGTTTAACTGCGAATAATCATAACAATAGACTATCTCTGAGAAGTTTGTAGTTGATTCTACTAAAAAAATTTCTATATTGATAAATGCTCAAATAATTAATTTGTTGACTAAATTTGTTGAAACAATAAAAAATTGACGCCTAAGTATAAAGTAAAGCAGCAAGACACATTGCCAACATACTTGTTATTGATTCTGCTGAAAAAACGTAGCTTATCTAAACAAAAATGGCCAAATAATGTATTTGTTTATTAAATTTGTTTAAATAATGTAAATTATTGTTTAACTGCGAATCATCATAGCAATAGACTATCTCTGTGATGTTTGTAGTTGATTCTGCTGAAAAAACAAAATTTTTATATTGAAAAAGGCTCAAATAATTAATTTGCTAACTAAATTTGTTTAAACAATAAACAATTGACGCCTAAGTATAAAGTAAAGCAGCAAGACACATTGGCTACATACTAGTTATTCATTCCGCTGAAAACGGAGCTTATCTACACAAAAATAGCCGAATGATGCATTTGTTTATTAAATTTGTTTAAATAATGCAAAATTGTTGTCTGGTAGCACATTATTACAGCAGAAGAACATTGGAAAGATACTAGCACTTATTTTTGCTAAGCAAAGCGAAATATTTCTATTGAAAAATGGCCTGATTAGACATTTGTTTATTAAATTGTTATAAACAATTAATAATTTACGTTTAACTTGTTTTGATTTTAAATAAACATTCGCTTACTTCCATCTTCAAAAAATATAGGTAAAAAGTACTTCATTATCGCAAATATAGAAGATATACCTTTTGTTCACTAATTTGTTTACAACAACCCAAAAAATTTTTTTATACAGTTGACACTGTCGGACAACATTTTTAATGAGTTTCTGCCTCAACTTTGGCCATTTGTAGTTATGTCAGAAAATTCCTAACAAAGTGGCAGCCATGAAAAGACCAAAAACAATTTTTTTCATTTTATTTGTTAAATAAAAAATTTTCCAAGAAACTTTCCTGAAAGGTCGGACCGTAAAACAATGCACAATTTCAAAGACTTTCATTTAAAAAGAAAAAATTGCAAATCGCATAAAAAATGGTGGGCTGAAAATTGATTTGGCCACATGCACCTTTTTTGCCCCACTGTGCGTCGCACAGTGTTGTACAGGAGGTTGAGAGGGCGAGGGGAAGAGGAGGTCTCTTGTTGAGGGAAAGGGAAAGGGAAGGGAAAGCAAGAGGAAAACTAGAAGGAAAATGGAAAGGAAAAGGGAGAAGGAAAGTTAAAGGGAGAAAGAAAGGAAAGGGTGAAGGACAGGGAAAGGAAAAGGGTGAAGGACAGGGAAAGGGAAAAGAAAAGGAAAAGGGAAGGGGAAAGGGGAATGGAAAGGGAAAGAGAAAGGGAAAGGGAAAGGGAAAAAAGGGAAAAGGAAAGGGAAAGGGAAAGCAAGAAGAAAACTAGAAGGAAAATGAAAAGGGAAAAGGAGAAGGAAAGGTAAAGAAAGAAAAAAAAGCAAAGGGAGAAGGACAGGGAAAGGTAAAAGGTGAAGGACAGGTAAAGGGAAAGGAAAAGGGAAAGGGAAAGGAAAGGGAAAGGGCAAGCGAAAGGGAAAAGAAAGGGAGAAGGGAAGGAAAGAGGAAAGGGAAAGGAAAGATGTGAAGAAAGGCCCTTTTCATATGGGCGTAAACAGTTATGAAAAGAATTCACGAATAAATCTGAGCATTTTGAAAAATTTTAATATCTTCTAAATATCGAAACTCTGAGGTCAGGAGGCGGTGGGAAAACAAGTAATGAGTGAATTCTACGAGCCAAAGGCTGAAGTAGAGGGTGAAAAACGAAAGAAAAAGAAGAAGAAAGAAGTAGAAAGTAGTGGATGCCTTCGAAAAGAAAGTAGAATGAGAGCGAGGCAAGTCTCTTCGTCGCGCCTGGTTGACTTCAGGCCACGGAGTTGAATCAATTAAAGTTTAATCCGGAACTGGGATCGAGGGAAGAGCGAGTACAACCCCCTTCTCTAGCATCGTTTTGCTTCAGCATGACCAAAGTCCTCAGGGGGTGTAAATATATATAGTCATTTGGACAAAGGATCTGAAATTGGTTGAGGGCTGACTGCAAAGTGTGTCACCGACTTTTTTTACTTAATTTCAAGTACCCTTTTAAATTGCTAGTCAAATTTTCAATCGTTCTTCATTTATACATCGATGCTGATTTTCGACAAAGAAATACGATATTATTTATTGGAGAAATTATTTCGTTAGTAACCAGTAACTTTTGCTATATTTTATGAGATGGTAAAAATAAAGGAACTTTCAAGGGTTGAATTGATTTGAACATAATTTCTTTGATAAAATAGAGGGCTATTATTTAGAAAAGAAAGGGGACTGAAATCGGAAATAAGTAAAAGGGATGTCCCTAGTGTAGTGTCGCTTACAGAACCGGGTTTTTGCACAATAGAGATTCTGTACGAGCGGAAAATATAGTTATTCTTAATGTGGGGTGACGCGTGTTGATGAGCCAGGCCGGAAGTTGCCGATCATTCAGCTTCCAACAGATCCTTGCCACTTTTCTACCCCCCATGATGATTCCATGCTCGGTTAAAGTCGAAAATATGTTTTTTTCATTTTGGTTTAATCAATCTTAACATTTTTTAATATTGAAGTTCATACAAAACATTATTCGGAAAATAATAATGAAAGAAACAATAGACAAATCAATTTTGTAGATCTAAACAGTTTCAGGAATCTTTCTTTTGAAAGAGTTGGTTCAATGAATTTCTGAAGAATCGCTAAGTTATTACGAAACATTGGATACATTTATAATCATAGTTGAAGTTCGTGAACCTCGATTGATGTCAGTCTGTTTTTTTTGTGAGGAATATACAATCATAGCCGACCTGGAAAAGAGCCAAACTGAATCTCGCCACACGACTTGAGCCTATCGAGACATCCAAGATTTGCTGGTAAACTTGAAGCACATGAATCTTCGCGATGCCTTCTGTTTACTCTCATTCTGAAAATCAACCGCAGCTCCTGGTGCATGACTGGAATTTCTTCTAAATATAATTTTGCAGAACAACTCACATATTTTGATTCTAGTTTATTCGAATTTGAAAAACGCTTTAGATACTTCTCTTTGTCCTGTGTAATTTTAAAATTGAAGTACACGTGTCTTCTCTTTATCAAAAGTCATCTTTTCTGATTCAAAAACCACTTCCACGAATATTTGGTCCGGTAAACCAAGAATCGCGCCATTTCACGAGAAATGTTCTTTGAAGTCGTTGACCCGTTTGGTAATTTCTCATTTTTGCTCCAGACAAAAGAACGCTAAATCTTACTGTTCTTTTGCCGGTAATTAAGCGACCTGAATTAGTTCGCGATTGTTCTTCGTTCGTGGGATAATAAATAAGATTCCTGAGAAAATTCCATCGCCCCCATCTCTTGTCGGACTTGCCGTGCCCTCTGCTCTCTCCGCCACCCTCTCATCCTCTTTTCGAACTAACCCCTTGTAGTCGCGGCATTTCCACAATCCAGTTCCACTTAACTGCTCGCGGAGAATTAACGAGCGCTCTCTGCCTTTCGCCCGCAAGCGCCTTTTTACCTCCCTCCTCACAACTACCACACCCCATAACTCGTTCAACGTCACCGAGCGATTGTAATTATGTATTATGTTAACCGTTCTTTACTACCAGGGCGCTCTTCAAATATCTGAAGAAAGGACATTAGGCGTAAAAGGTTTATGAGTAAAATATTGCTATTGGTAGAAAAGGCCTTTTTTAGTACCATACTCGAGACAATTAATTAGATTATATTTGTCTAGGTCCAGAATTATCACAGATCTGCTTCAAAATTTACCTGCTTCAAAATTGTTGCAGCTGACGTAAATATGCTTTAAATAATTCGGAATTGCCTTTCCTATTTCGCTTATCGCATTATATGGCGATAGAAATTCATAGAATACATTTTTCTCCTCTTTTCCCTAAATTCAATATACTGCCGGGAAATGTTTTTCCGAGTTCCATTACAGGATTCGCAGATGGGTTTTTTGCATTATGCAGATGGAGAAACGGCATGAATCATGGAGGATATCCGGCCGTGGAACGGTGAAAAATTCTCGCACGTAGATTTATCGCTCACTTTTCGTTCTATCCTTCTGCCAATGCGATAAGCAGTTCGACGGATGAATACACTGAATTTGGAAGGATTATGCGAAGTAGAAGTTTTACCCATGCCACGGTAGAATATCCGGAGTTTCCGCTTCACCGCTGACTTGGTCTTCTTTTTGTGATCTTCTGTTTTCTGACTAGACGACTTTCGCACTTTCAGGAAATATTAGTTTTTGCGTTGATAAAAACTTTCAGACGAATCCTTTGTAGAATGATCGTTAGACTTATGAGGCTGGATTTAAGTACCTCGCAGGAGTATAGGTCTTGGAAAGTCAGACATGCTACAGAGCATGTTTCAGAATTTTCTCCATCTTGGGATATATGGAAACAGAGGAAATGTACAAGGGTCTCTGCAACGAAACCCTAAGAACTAAAACCCTAAAAAGAAATGACTTTTTTGGAGTAGATAATACAAAATTTAAGAAAAATTCGCCTCTTTGATTGATGGGGTTCCAATATGCCCCGGAACGAAAATCTCGAGTGGTTCTGCAACGGACCGTTTATCAAATAGTTGCAGTTAATCCGGTTACGGGCAATCTGAACGCACACGGTACCGAAATAGGTGGAGTGTAAGGACAGGCAAGGTGGTGAAGGGACGTGTGAGTACGCGTGTAGGATATAGCCGACGCTGATTGCAGCGGGTAATGACAGCGAGGGTGAGCAGTAGCCTGGAAGTAAGTAAAAATTTTAAATTTAGTTACAGCCCAGCCGCGTGGCTACGACACCGATGTATGCGTCTCTTTCTCTTCGGATAAGTTCCATTCGTGTGAGTTCTTATCCGTGGGTGTTTGCAATTGCGGCCGGAGTACACCGAAAGGATGAGTCAGCAATAGGCACCGACAGAAACAGCGACGAATAAGGGTGTAAGCTTTAATAAGGGCTGCTGAATTTCACACTGACTTGGCCCGTCTCGACATGCCAGATTCAACTGATCCCACATGTGAAAACTTGCCTGAAATCGATACAAAACATTCCGGATTTGGGACAAATTCCATCTGTGAAATGTGCCTTCAAATGGAAGGTTTGTCTGCTTTTAAGGCAAAGGTACCTAAGATCTTGGAGACGTATATGCAATTGGCACAAGCCACTTGATGACATGGATTCAAATTACCGAATCCTAAATGTTGAAGACATTCTCCTATTTTTATCCAATTCCAAATCATAAATGTTAAAAAGACATCCTCTAATTGTTATCCAAAGTTGAAGACACACTCCAACTTTTATCTAATGTTAAAGACATCCTCCAATTTTTATCCAATGTTGAAGACATCCTCCAATTGTTATCTAATGTTGAAGACGGCCTCTAATTGTTATACAATGTCAACTCCTAAATGTTGAAGACATCATCCAATTCTTATTCGGTACCAAATTCTAAATGTTAAAGACATTCTCCAATTGTTATCCATTTCTGAAGACATCCTCCAATTATTTCTCAATTTGAAATCCTAAATGTTAAAGACACCATCCAATTGCTATCCAATGTTGAAAATGTCATCCAATTGTCATCGAATATTGTAAACATACTCTAATTATTCTCCAATGCCAAATACTAAATGTTGGAGGCATCCTCAGATTGTTATCCAATACCAAATCCTAAATGTTGCAGACATTCTCCAATTGTTATCCAATGTTGAAGGCATCCTTCAATTGTTATAAAATAATAAATGTTGGATTCATCCTGCAATTGTTATCCAATGCCAAAACCTAAATGTTAAAGACGTTCTCTAATTGTTATCCAATGTAGAAAACATGTTCTAATTGTTATCCAATGTTGAAGTATCTTTCAATCGCTATCTAATGTTAAAGACGTCCTCTAATTGTTATCCAATGTCAGCTCCTAAATGTTGAAGACATCTTCCAATTGTTATCTAGTACCAAATCCTAAACGTTAAAGACGTTCTCTAATTGTTACCCAATTCCAAATCCTAAATGTTCAAAAGACATCCTCCAATTGTTATCCAATGTTAAAGACTTCCTCCAATTGTTATTCAATACCAAATCCTAAATCTTGAAAACTTCCTTCAATTGTTATCTAACGTTGAAGACATCCTCTAATTGTTATCCAATGTTGAAGCATTCTCCAATCGCTATCTAATGTTAAAGGCATCCTCCAATTGTTATCCAAATCCAAATTCTAAATAGTGGAGACATCCTCCAATTGTTATACAAGGACAAATCCTAAATATCGAAGACGTTCTCAAATTGTCATCCAATTCCAAATCCTAAATATTCAAAAGACATCCTCCAATTGTTTTCCAATATTGAAAACGTCCTCCAATTGTTACCTAATTCCAAATCCTAAATCTTGAAGACATCTTCAAATTGTTATCCTCAAATTGTTATATAATACCAAATCCTAAATCTTGAAGACATCCTCCAATTGCTTTTTAATGTTGAAGACGTCCTCTAATTGCTTTTTAATGTTGAAGACGTCCTCTAATTGTTATCCAATGCTAAATCCTAAATGTTAAAGTCATCCTCCAATTGTTATCCAATACCAAATTCTAAATCTTGAAGACATCCTCCAATTGTTATCCAATCCCAAACACTAAATGTTGGAGACGTCCTCCAATTGTTATCCAATGCCAAATCCTAAATTTTGAAGACGTTCTCACATTGTTATCCAATTCCAAATCCTAAATGTTCAAAAGAAATCCTCCAATCTTTATCCAATATTGAAGGCGTCCTCCAATTGTTACCCATTGCCAAATCCTAAACGTTGACATTCTCCAATTATTATCCAATGCCAAATCCAAATTGTTGAAGACATCTTGCAACTGTTATCTAATGTTTAAGACATCCTCCAATTGTTGTGGAATGACAAATCCTAAATATTGAAGACATCCTTCAATTGTTATCGTTATCCAGTGTTAAAAACAACACTGAAGCTGAACAAATTTACTTACTTATGAAACCCTTCATCACGCACCAAATTTCCGACTTATTTTTGCTTGGATAAACAAATGACTCAGAAACAAAAGGGCCTTGCGAGAAGTAGCAAAAAAGCAATCTACGGGACGGAGAAATCAAGAAGGGAAGAATGAAGGATGGTGCAGGAGAAGGGAGGCGTGTGGCTGATCGGCTCAAATAAAGTTTCCTTCTCAGTAAGGCCATCGTACGTGTAGAACGATCAACAGTTAGATTATTAGAGTATTAGAACTTGTCTCATAACTCACAAGCCTAATGGTCTACGTAGACGGAGACGGCGAACACTCCGTATTGCGTTTGACGCAGGGGAAGAATGTATGTTGGTACGACTGCCCCAGCGACCCCGCGCGACTTGCCTTCTCGGATGGAAAGCCTTCCACCCTCCTGATTTTCGGTAATCGCATCAAGCTACGCGCGGAAATCTCCAACAGAGATTCCAAAGCTGAGTTTTGGGAGAAACAATAAAATTGGACGAGCCTCAAGAGGATTTATAACTCCAGAAAAAGTATAGCAGATTCTTTACTGGTTAGATATTAAAGTTAAATTTACGACCTTAAATAAAGGGCATATTTTCAAAACGTTTTGTATCTATTTTAAAATAAGGGTTACTGTCGGATTGTAAGTTTTATGTTAAAATGGGTACAAGACGTTTTGGAGATCTGCGCTTCAAATATCCTACTCAATAACATGGAAACACTTGTGTAAATTAAAACAAATTGAATAATCTGATCTCATGATCTCCAATTGTTCAAGTTTCGACTAAAGTTTTTTAATACTAATGAATAATAAATGGTTATGGAAGAAGCGCCTTCTTCAAGCTAAGAGAAGATGCACTGTCTACAAGCCAGCAGGAGGTGCACCTTTTTCAAGCCAGCAGGAGGTGCGCCTTCTTCAAGCCAATAGAAGATGCACCTTCTGCAAGTCAGCAGAAGGTGCATCTTCTTCAAGCCAACAGAAAGTGCACCTTCTTCAAGCCAACAGAAGATGCACCTTCTTCAACTCAACAGAAGATGCAATGTACATCTTCTTCAACTCAAGAAAAAGGTGTATCTTCTTCCACTTAACAGAAGGAGCATCTTTTTGAAGCCAACAGAAGGAAGTGCCTTACGTTTTATTTTATTAATTAGTATTAATTATTATTAATTAGTATTAAGTCAACAGAAGATGCACCTTCTACAAGCCAGCAGAAGGTGCGCCTTCCTCAAATCAACAGAAGGTGCGTCTTCCTCAATACAGCAAAAGGTGCGCCTTCTTCAAACCAGCAGAAGGTGCGCCTTCTTCAAGCCAACAGAAGGTGCACCATCTGCAAGCCAGCAGAAGGTGCGCCTTTTTCAAGCCAACAGAAGAGGTACCTTCTTCATCTGAACAGAAGGTGCAATATGCATCTTCTTCAACTCAACAAAAGGTGCATCTTTTTCCTCCCAACAGAAGGAACATCTTTGTCAAGCCAACAAAAGAAGCGCTTTCTTCAAGCCAACAGAAGATGCACTTTCTACAAGCCAGCAGAAGATGCACCTTCTTCAATCCAACAGAAGGTGCACCTTTTTCAAGTCAACAGAAGAGGTACCTTCTTCGTCTGAACAAAATGTGCAATGTGGATCTTCTTTAACTCAACAAAAGGTGCATCTTCTTCCTCCCAACAGAAGGAGCATCTTTTTCAAACCAACAGAAGAAGCGCCTTCTTTAATCCAACAGAAGATGAACCTTCTGCAAGCCAGCAGAAGATGCGCCTTTTTCAAGCCAAATGAAGAGGTACCTTCTTCAACTGAACAGTAGGTGCAATGTGCATCTTCTACAACTCAAAAAAAGGTGCATCTTCTTCCTCCCAACAGAAGGAGCATCTTTTTCAAACCAAGAGAAGAAGCGCCTTCTTCAATCCAACAGAAGGTGCTCCTTTTTCACGTCAACATAAGAGGTACCTTCTTCATCTAAACAGAAGGTGCAATGTGGATCTTCTTTAACTCAACAAAAGGTGCATCTTCTTTCTCCCAACAGAAAGAGCATCTTTTTCAAGCCAACAAAAGAAGCGCTTTCTTCAAGCCAATATAAGATGCACTTTCTACAAACCAGCAGAAGATGCACCTTCTGCAAGCCAGCAGAAGTTGCACCTTTTTTAAGTCAACAGAAGAGGTACCTTCTTCATCTGAACAGAAGGTGCAATGTGGATCTTCTTTAACTCAACAAAAGGTGCATCTTCTTCCACCCAACAGAAGGAGCATCTTTTTCAAACCAGCAGAAGAAGCGCCTTCTTCAATCCAACAGAAGGTGCACCTTTTTCACGTCAACAGAAGAGGTACCTTCTTCATCTGAACAGAAGGTGCAATGCGGATCTTCTTTAACTCAACAAAAGGTGCATCTTCTTCCACCCAACAGAAGGAGCATCTTTTTCAAACCAACAGAAGAAGCGCCTTCTTCAAGCCAACAGAAGATGAACCTTCTGCAAGCCAACAGAAGGTGCACCTTTTTCAAGTCAACAGAAGAGGTACCTTCTTCGTCTGAACAAAAGGTGCAATGTGGATCTTCTTTAACTCAACAAAAGGTGCATCTTCTTCCACCCAACAGAAGGAGCATCTTTTTCAAACCAACAGAAGAAGCGCCTTCTTCAAGCCAACAGAAGATGAACCTTCTGCAAGCCAACAGAAGGTGCTCCTTTTTCAAGTCAACAGAAGAGGTACCTTTTTCATCTGAACAGAAGGTGCAATGTGGATCTTCTTTAACTCAACAAAAGGTGCATCTTCTTCCTCTCAACAGAAGGAGCATATTTTTCAAACCAACAGAAGAAGCGCCTTCTTCAATCCAACAGAAGGTGCACCTTTTTCACGTCAACATAAGAGGTACCTTCTTCATCTAAACAGAAGGTGCAATGTGGATCTTCTTTAACTCAACAAAAGGTGCATCTTCTTCCACCCAACAGAAGCAGCATCTTCTTCCACCCTTCAGAAGCAGCATCTTCTTCCATTCAACAGAAGGTGCAACTTCTTCCACCCAACAGAAGGTGAATCTTCTTGCACCCAACAGACGATTTCTTCCCTCACAGAAGAGATCTTTCTGAACCTTATTCTGATTTCATTTTCGATTCCATTTTTCACCCAAAAAATGATATACTCAACCAGATTTGGAATATAACTTTACCTATAACGTCATCCCTTTCCCTATGTGAAGAAGACACACAACAGGCGCAACATCCTCTGCATCACGAAGGGGCTTCACGATCTCGGTAGCGTTAGAAGCATTATTCGAAACGGGATTGTTTTAATGCCATTTACACTAATCGAATTAGAGAATGAACCGATGTGACGATACGGAGAACGGTAGAGGGTGTCACGTGGGGTAGGTGGTAGGGCACGCAAAAGGGGCGCGTGGATGTGCACAATCCACATTCCCCCGCGTGTCCCCCTCCCCACTTCTCTGCCTCTTTCCCAGCAAACTCCGCAGCTGCCAAGCGCAGCGATCACTCGACCGGAAGTAACGCGACTACTGCCTACTACACGTCTCCCCCTCTATTTAGCCCCCCTCACTTCACCCCTCGCCAAGCATTATCTGTACTTCTTTCTCTTCCGTTATCCCCCTCCCCTCACCTCCCCCACCTATCTCTTGCGCTTTACCAATTTACACATTAGCTTCTTTGTTGTTCGTAACAGTTTGCAGTTGCTGAGTCTGAAAGAATTGAATTTTTTTAAGACAATATTTAACTATTAAAAAAAAATATTAAAAAATGAGGTGGTAAAATGGAATTATATAATAATGTCATTGTTTTAGGGTGCTAAAAAATGGTCTAGTAAATGTGTCAGAAAAGATAATAAATAATAAAGTTATAAAATTGAATTATATAATAATATTATTGCTTTAGGATACTAAAAAATGTTCCAGTAAATGGATGTCAGAAAAGGACGATTTTTAAAGACAAATGCAATGTTAAAGTTATTATATAATATAAAGTTTTCGAATCTGTAGATTCTCTTTACTTTTACTTTATATTTACTAGGTGCAATATATTTTTAAATTCTGCAAGTATTAACCTTTTAACTACATAGTATTTTTGAAAAATTACTCAAAATTTTGAAATTCCTTTCCAAGAAAATATAAGGTTTAACTTATCAGCCTTGAATTTTTCGAAAATCTATCTTAAAACAAATTAATATTAAGTCAATAATTATTTTTTTATAATTTAACTACACAGTATTTTAGACAAAGAACTCAACATTTTGAAATTCCTTTTCAAAGAAATATAAGGTTTAACCTATCAGCCTTGAATTTTCGAAAATCCATCTTAAAACCAATTAATATTAAGTCAATAATTATTTTTTTAAAGTAAAAGTAAAAAAATAGTAAAAATAGTATCTAATACTTTCAATATAATTTTTCTATTTTTCATTAAAGGTTATAAATCAAATGTATGTCGTCGAAATAAAAATATTTTTATTGACATCAAAACATGCCGGATGAAGTGAAAAATCTTACTACATTGATGTAACACGTTAAACCATTTTTTGGCTTATATTAGGATTATTTTTATTATCATGAAGGAAAAATTTAGTTTTTGCAGAAATATATTTTGGTTATATTCGTTTGTTTCAAAAACTTGCACAAAAAATTCTTATCACACCATAAAAGAAATTTTCTTTATAACAGTTATTAAGGATGTATTATCCGTACTGTAAACCTCAAAATTAATAAAATCTTTATGTTGATTTATAAAATCAAGGAATTATTAAAAAGTTTTGTATAAGTTTTTGAAAACAAAATTATTTTTAACGAATTTTGACAAAGAAACCTAAGAGTTAAAAAAAGTAGTTTGGTTCATAAAAAATGGGGGTGGGGGTAAGGGTTACTTAAAAAATAGTTATTTGGATATTTGTGTTTTTTCCTTTGTAATTTTTATTCAATTTCAATTCTCAGCAGCTCTTTTTTTCGTTACGTATTTTTTTATTAAAATTATTTTATTTAGAAATTATGCAGATAATGGTCTTGCAAATTAAACAATATGCCAAATCACAATTGTTGTTAAAAATGTACCAAATAGAACGATAAAGGATTTTTTAAGGAACGAAATGAACTGTTGAGAATTGAAATTGAACGAAAATTATGACTTTTGGCTATGACTAAAACACAAATATCCAAATAACTATTTTTAAATAAACAATTATGACTCAAACTGGTTTTTTAAATAAAAAATTTCAGTTTCTTTTCTAAAATTTGTTGGAATTAACATAAGGCTCTTATTTTTTGATTTGATAATTCAATATAAAGATTGATTAATTTTGAGTTTGACTGTACGGAGAGAACATCTTTACACAACTGGTTTTATTTAATGAGTATCTTATATCTAATAAAAATTAATGAACTTGAGCAAGTATATATTTTGGAAATATATTATAGATATTTAAATTTTCTATTAATTTTTATTTATAAATATTTTATGAAATTAAAAATTTTAAATTAAAATATTATATTATATTAAAAATTATTTATAAATTAGTTAGACCTAATTTAAATTATTTAAATTATTTATAAATCAATTAGACCCAATTTAGGACTGAAAGGTTTAACAATAACATTTTTCTGTTTTTATTGAAATGACCTTTCAAATTTATGACAGGATCTATTACAATTAGACCCAGTTTTTATACTACTAAAAATAATATATAATATATCATATTATTTTATAAATTATTTATAAATCAATTAGACCTAGTTTTTATACTTCTAAAAATAATTTATTAATTCTCTTCTTTAAAAAGATTTAGGTAAATATTTAAATATT
Organism: Euceroptres primus; assembly: GCA_037177015.1. Classification (NCBI taxonomy): domain Eukaryota; kingdom Metazoa; phylum Arthropoda; class Insecta; order Hymenoptera; family Figitidae; genus Euceroptres; species Euceroptres primus. Next base: position 260,503 of record JBAGKK010000567.1, on the reverse strand, counting down.
TATATAAAAAGCTCCGTTTTATTTGTCAATCAATGAAAAAGTATTTATTCTTTGAAAAATAATTAATCACAGTAAAGACCTGAGTTAAAAGTTATTGCAACTTGATGTTTATTTAAGATTTACTTTAAGTAAATACTATAACTACTTTTAAATAATAAAAAGAAAGTCTCAAATATTTTTGCATCTTAAATTCAGCCGTTCTATAGTAGTCTGTCCTTTTCTAACTGGTCTTATTTTGATTACATCTTAAAATAATTCGATATTTTGGGCTTAAAAATGGCTTAAAGTAAGACTTTATTTTAGTGTCTAAACTATTTTTTTTGTAAAATATTTTTCATTTGCATAATAACTTGAGTTAGGAACTTTTTGGGCTAAATTTCGCTGTGTCTTATTTTAAGCCAATATTGGACTTGAATTCAGATTAAGTATTTTTTTTATTCGTCCATTTTTACATTTTGTTCGCTTTTCATGAAGGCTGAATTTTATTATCATTATTATAAAGACTGAATTTTTTTATCATTATTATAAGTACTGAATTTTATTGCCATTATTATAAAGACTGAATTTCATTATTATTATTATAAAGACTGAATTTTATTATCATTATTTTTATAAGAATATAGTACTTTTAAAATTAAGCAATTAGAACACAGTGAAAAGAAAATCTTAAAACTTTTACATCTTAAATTATTTTAAAAACTTACATCTTAAAAGAATTTACATCTTAAATTATCTTATAAACTTATAGAGCATAAGTGTGTCCCTGTCTAACTGGTCTTACTTTGATTTCACTTAAAAATAAGTCGAAATTGAGGCTTAAACACGGCCTTAAGTTAAGACCTTTTTGGGTTAAACTTTCCCCTCTTCTGATCGGGCGCTAATGGGGCAAAATTGTCAGCACCTAATTAGTTTTGAGACGCTGTTCTATCTAGAACTTCTAGCCAGGCTCTAACGAGAACTTCTTTCTACCGTCATATCTTTATATTCATCCTCTGATTACACTCCGAATAAATAATCCAATCAATGGTAAAGCTTGGTTAATCGGAAATGTGAGGAAGTACAATATTTTTGTAACGGTCTTCAAGTAAAATAAAAAAAAAAACGAACCTTCTTGAAAGGTTTATTAATTCTGACCTTTAATTCTTACTCCTTTGGCACATATTGACTCCAAAAAGTGAAAGTTTTTATTTCCTTAAAAATGTTTAATTCAGGTATTTCTTGTATTTCTACTTTTAATTTTTTTTAAGTGTAGAGAATTTTTATTATTATGTTTTATATTATTATTTACTTATTATTATTTATTATTATTATTTATTATTATTTATTATTATTATTATTTATTATTATTATTATATTTATTATATTATTTATTAATATAAATTAATTAATATATTATATTTATTATATTATTATATATATTATTATTATTATTATTATTATTATTATTTCAATCAGGTTCTTTGAAAAAGGCCCGTAGTGTTAGCTGAAATGTCAGTAGTGTCGATTGATCTTAGAAATTTTTTGGAATGGGAAAAATTCTAAGCTTTTAAGAAAAAGTGCATAAAGTTGTTAAAAATTGAGGTTTTTTAAATCCTGAATATTTTTATAGTTTTCAGGCAGTGGGACTTAATTCTTTGGAGTGGAATAAATTCCAAGTTTTTTTTTTTTTGAAAAAAGTAAATTGAAAAATCTTGTTAAAAATGCATTTCGAAGTATTTTGAATTATTTATACCATGAAATTTTTTTAGTTCTTAGTCAGTGGGATTTCGAATATTTTGTAAATAGAGACACCGCTAGCTAACACCCTACGAATTTCTGACTAGAATCTATTTCCTTCATTCTAGTCAGGACCCGAGTAATGTCTGGCTAAAATCTAAGCCTAGGATCTGGCTAGACATAAATAGTTTTACTAGTCATCAAAAGGGGAAATCAACACCTTGAATGAGCCCAGCTAGAACATACTAGTCCAGTTGTCCTAGTCAGGACCTGACCACAGCCCTATTTGAAATAGGGACAAATCGATCGATTTCTGCACGGGGTGCAAAATCTTATATTCCCATGGGAAAACTTCCCATCGTATATTGCAGTAGTTTTTCTGATTTATTGACAGATTAACTGAAAAATTAATCTTTTACTCAACTTTAGAAACTCGTTTCTACGTTTAATTATTTTTAGCTAAATTGCAATAATTATAAAAAATTACTTAGGGCAAGCAAGTGGCATGTAGCTGGAATACCTAAAGATGCGTTTCTACATTTAATTATTTTTAGCTAAATTGTAATAATTATAAAAAATTACTTATGGCAAGCAAATGGCATGTAGCTGGAATACCTAAAGATGTATAATAAGCAAGAAGAGAGTTATATGGGTGGCTGCCAGTGCGCATGAAATCGTGCGTCGACCCACCCTCTGACAAACACCCCCAAGCGTACGTTTCAACCCTCCCATCCGCAATGCCCCGCCCCATTCCACCACTCTCAGCCTCCCTGTAGAACCTACTCGGCCGCGTTCTATATGCGCACTAACACACAGAAACCCACCCGTTCAACCCCCTCGTGCAAGTACAATTGACGTGCGTGGAGGCATCCTTTTTTAGCCGTCGAGCAACCCTTCGTCCATCCGTCCATCCGCGTTCCCAATCTACATTCTAACCCCTCTACTATCCCCTCGCTACTCCTATTTTATACATTCTCATCCCATCGACTGAAAATCACGTAAGTTCTCGCCGATATAGTCTCCCCCAAGTGGCAAAAGCCAGGACCAACAGGGAGGAGGGACGTTTTGGAGAGCAAGCTTTTTACAATATCCGTTCTCGAAACATTTCACAGAGAATACTGACTCTTTAGGGAAAAAATATTCCCGCTCTTATTTTTCTAATTAGGCAAGAGTGGTTTACAGATGTTCGGAATCCTCTGCGAGTTTGAAATTATTTTAATTCAAATATATGGGCGAGTTTGAAGTAATTTCAATTCAAATATATTTGCGAGTTTAGAATAATCTTAGTTCAAATATATTTGCGAGTTTGGAATAATCTTAATTCCAATATATTTGCGAGTTTGAAGTAATTTTAATTCAAATATATTGGCGAGTTTGGAATAATCTTAATTCAAATATATTTGCGAGTTTGAAGTAATTTTAACTGAAATATATTTGCGAGTTTGGAATAATCTTAATTCAAATATATTTGCGAGTTTGAAGTAATTTTAATTCAAATATATTTGCGAGTTTGGAATATTCTTAATTCAAATATATTTGCGAGTTTGGAATAATCTTAATTCAAATATATTTACGACTTTGGAATAATCTTAATTCAAATATATTTGCGAGTTTGAAATATACTTAATTCAAATATATTTGCGAATTTGGAATAATCCTAATTTAAATATATTTGCGAGTTTGAAGTAATTTTAATTCAAATATATTTGCGAGTTTGAAGTAATTTTAATTCAAATATATTTGCGAGTTTGGAATAATTTCAATTTAAATATATTTGCGAGTTTGGAATAATCTTAATTGAAATATATTTGCGAGTTTGAGATAATTTTAATTCAAATATATTTGCGAGTTTGGAATAATCTTAATTCAAATATATTTGCGAGTTTGGAATAATCTCAATTCAAATATATTTGCGAGTTTAATATAATTTTAATTCAAATATATCTGCGAGTTTGGAATAATCTTAATTTAAATATATTTGCGAGTTTGGAATAATTTTAATTCAAATATATTTACGACTTTGGAATAATCTTAATTCAAATATATTGCGAGTTTGGAATAATTTTAATTCAAATATATTTACGACTTTGGAATAATCTTAATTCAAATATATTTGCGAGTTTGGAATAATCTTAATTCAAATATATTTGCGAGTTTGGAATAATCTTAATTCAAATATATTTGCGACTTTGAAGTAATTTTAATTCAAATATATTTGCGAGTTTGGAATATTCTTAATTCAAATATATTTGCGAGTTTAAAGTAATTTTAATTCAAATATATTGGCGAGTTTGGAATAATCTTAATTCAAAATATATTTGCGAGTTTGAAGTAATTTTAACTCAAATATATTTGCGAGTTTGGAATATACTTAATTCAAATATATTTGCTAGTTTGAAATAATTTTTATTCAAATATATTTGCGAGTTTGGAATAATCTTAATTCAAATATATTTGCAAGTTTGGAATAATCCTAATACAAATATATTTGTGAGTTTGGAATAATCTTAATTTAAATATATTTGCGAGTTTGAAATAATCTTAATTCAAATATATTTGCGAGTTTGGAATAATTTTAATTTAAATATATTTGCGAGTTTGAAGTAATTTTAATTCAAATATATTTGCGAGTTTGGAATAATCTTAATTTAAATATATTTGCGAGTTTGGAATAATCTTAATTCAAATATATTTACGACTTTGGAAGAATCTTAATTCAAATATATTTGCGAGTTTGGAATAATCTTAATTCAAATATATTTGCGAATTTGGAATAATCTTAATTTAAATATATTTGCGAGTTTGAAATAATTTTAATTCAAATATATTTGCGAGTTTGAAGTAATTTTAATTCAAATATATTTGCGAGTTTGTAATAATTTC
>JBAGKK010000567.1:204553-225413 GCA_037177015.1 Euceroptres primus | reverse complement strand
GATCTTATATATATATATATAAATATATATAATTATTTTCAAGATTTCTAAATCTGTAAACTATCTCTTAGTTACAATAATTCTAAGCCAAGCAAAAAACTAAACTAATGTTTCTCTTAAAATTAATTAAACTCACCTTAAAATCTATTAGCATCAAAATAATTTATTTACGCGAATAAATGATTGAATATCACAAGCGTGGAAATGATTGATATATTTTTTTAAATTTTCGAACTGACTCCGGATGGCGCTTTCTTAAATTTAATTCGTATTAAGCAATTTCCAGCAATTTTAAATAATTTATTATTAAATAATTTAATTATTATAGTTTTTTATTTCTATTCACCTAAGTCTGACTTTGGTACCCACGAACCTGAATTTATCTTTTGTGTCTTCAGGTTACTATTTTGGTCCAATAGTGACTTTTTGTGCGAGTACTATTTTTCTTATAAATCCCAATAATGGGATTTAATACTCGCACAAAATTTTTGTGCGAGTACTATTTCTCTTATAAATCCCAATAATGGATTATCAAAAACCTCTTGATTTAAATAAAATAAAATTAAATTAGAAGACTATAGCTTTATAATTTAATGGGGATTTTTAAAGTTGACTATCACAGACTTAATTAGTAGATTGAAATCGTGTATAAAAGAAGAGATTGTTTTACTAACTAAAAAACGAAAAAATTGTCTTTAATTATAAATTGATGTTAAGGTTTTTAATTAATTGGAAATCACGAAAAAAAGTGTGGGATTTTCGAAGATGCTTTTGCTTAAAAGTCAGAAAGTTTAATAATTTCTAACATTTTCAACATTTGAGTGTTTTATTAATGAAATCGATATTCATTATCAGTTAAAATTACTTTTGCTAGAGAATAAGGTGTCAATCCGTATGAGTTAGGATATTTCAAGTGGTTTAGGTCACTGCTAGAATAGACAAGAACCACTGATGTCGGTAAATGTCGGTAAAAGGAATCTGCAATCTGGAAACAAAACCTTCCCAGTATATTTTATATCCTGAGCGAGTTTTACTGATTCTTTTTTACAGTGATAGTTTTCCTTTTCGTACATACTGTTATTCTTAATCAATATATATTATTATTATTATTATTCAGTTTATATCTTTAGTCACAATAGTCTAAATTTCAGTGACTAGGCAAGTTCAACAATGGAAAAGTGTGTGCGTATGTGGTCTCGAAAGACTGTTGTGTTGAAATTGGCAGTTTGGTGTTGAAATTTGGCAGTTTCTTAATCGAATATTCCGTTTCTACATCTACTTTATTTTCACAAGATTTTTTTCTGTACAGAAAAAAATTTTTAGTTATTTACACTCCTTCTTTGGTTGAACGAACTTTAAACAAAGGAGCGTACTATATACATGAAAAGAATTATGAAATGTTTTTTGTTTGTTGAAATTTTTAGTTGAAAATTAATGTCTAGTTCTATTTTTGGTACAATTGGAGTTTTAATTCTACTCGGAATAATCAATGTGAATTCTATTTTTTCTTTTAATTAGTCACTACGTTAATGTTACGTAGATTTTTCTGAATTTAAGAATTATTTTTCATATTATTTTAACAACTAGTCTTTGTCTAGTTTCTAAGTCTTTTCTGGTGGTAACAATAATGTGAAGCAAGAAAAAAATAATGTGAGAATGTGTCTTTCTGGTGGTAACAATAATGTGAAGCAAGAAAAAAATAATGTGAGAAAAAAAGCGAAATAAAATGAAAATAAATAAAATGTGAAAAACGAAAAGTTGAATAATTAATAGAGAACGCAAAAGGTCATTCTAGTTTTTGAGAATGGATTAACCAAGAAAGGAAAGGTCATTCTAGTTTTTGAGGATGGATTAACCAAGAAAGGAAAGGTATTTTGATATAATAGTTTTTATTAAAATAAGGATAAACATCAACAATAACATGCTATCTTTTGCTTTCTGTCATTAAACCTAAAGAAACGAAACTGTTTTGGAATTTAAAAGCATATTTTTTTAAAAGTAGAATCTATGGACGAAGTGTTAATATTAAATGCGACATTCTATTATTGTTTTTTTTTTTGGTTTCAGTAATGTAATACTAACTTTATCATTAACTTTTTTCCTCACAGAAGGACAAAAACGTCTTCCCATGCTTCGTTAATAATAAGAAAAATTTTTTATTAAAAACCTCGTTTCCGTCTCCAGAAAAATTTCTTATGGGACAAAATATTTTTGTACTTTTTCTTATTACCAAATTCGAGTTGTGTGAGAATAAAACGTAGAATATGTGAGAATAAAAAATAGAATGTGTGAAAATAAAAAATTTATCAAATGTGTGAGAATAAAAAATTTATCAAATGTGTGAGAGTAAAAAATTTATCAAATGTGTGAGAATAAAAAATTTATCAAATGTGTGAGAGTAAAAAATTTATCAAATGTGTGAGAATAAAAAATTTATCAAATGTGTGAGAATAAAAAATTTATCAAATGTGTGAGAATAAAAAATTTATCAAATGTTTATACGTATATTACAAAAATTACTTACACAATTTATTACGATTCATATTAAATTTTATTTGTTTAATTCAAAGATCACTTACACAATTTATTACGATTCATACCAAACTTTATTTGTTTGGTGTTGCAATTAATTTGAAAACTCTGCTATTTTGGGAATTTGAGCAGCTTATCGAAATTTAAAGAAATATTTATTTCAGAAATAAATAAAATGACAACTGAAATAACCATATGAATTTGAAACGACTAAAATAAAAAGCTTGCAAAAATGAACAGGAATTATAAAAAATTATAAAAATGAATGAGACGGAAACGTGGTAGAAAATTCTTCAGTCTTGATAATAAAAAACATCCAAAAGATCGAAAAAAACGATCGATCGAGGAAGCTCCAACGGTAATTAGATTCTGAATTATAACAGTTTGGTACAGCAAATGTTATTGAGCACGAGTGATTTATATTATGTTTGGTGGCCTGTGGAAACGTCAAAAATTTCACTCGTTTAAAAAATCGTTCTTATCGTTTAATTCGTTTAAAAAGTCCTTAATCAATGTCGAAACTATTATCGAACTCTAAATTATGTACTTAACATTAATCGTTAGAGTAAGACCAGATTCACAATTCTCAAAAGTTGCTCAAAATTCTGAGAAAGCGAAATTTTCCATTCTGATGAAAAAAATGCCTTTTTAGACTTGAGAAAAATTTCCAAGAAAGTGTCTTCCTTTTTTCTTTTCATAAATAAAATGCCTTCTCAAAAATGCATTGCAAAATGCTTTAATCACATATTTCGAGGAATTTTGTCCATTGAATATATATATATATATATGGGGCATTCCATGACAAATCGACCACTTTTGACCGACCCCTTTCGATTTGGCTGAAAATTTTTTTATCTTTTTCTACCATATCGAAAACATTTCTCAGAATTCTTTCAAATTTTTTTACCTAACCCAAAAAAAGTTATGAGTTTTTCAAAAAAATGGCTTCTTTTCAAATGGCCGTAACTTTTTCAAAAACTGACTTATCGGAACGTTTTTTTCTCAAAATTTTTGTTTTTAAATGGACCTTTCATAAAAAAATTTATAAAAATTATACAGATCCATCTGCAACGTTTTTTTTTTTTGAAATTTTCGGAAAAAGAGGGAAATTTCGAGATGATTGTCATTTTTAATTTTTTTTCTTTTTTTTATTAAAAACTTTGACATTTTCCGCAAATTCTCTGAAATTTTCGGAGTGGGATTTTTTCGTTTTCTATTTTTCTTTTTCAGTTGAAAAAAAATTTTCTTAACTCAGCTTATTTTTCATAACACTACTCTGAAAATTTTTTAGAATGTACAGAGAACCTTAAAATTTGAAAAAAAAAAATAATAATTAAAAATGGTGGTCATTGGAAAAATTTCAATTTTTTTCGAAAAATTAAGAAAAAAATAGTCGATAACCCTGAATAATTTTTTTGTATTTTTTTCGAAAACTACATTTAAAGACAAAGAAAATGAAAAAAATTATGATTTGGCCTATTTGTGACTTTTTTAAAGCAGTTAATTTGAGATGAAATTCGTTTGATTTTTTTTAATATGTCGCTTTTTTTTGTTTATATACCCAAAAAACATAGTTTATTAAATAATTTTATGCACAGTAGATATAAATACAATATAATTTTATTTATTTACACTTTTAATAATTTATATACTCTAAATTTCTAGAAAGAAAATGTTTTTTTTTCTTTATTACACTAAACTGTATTTTTACGTCTAGTTACTGACAATTACTTTTAAAATCTGTTTTTTTATGACAAATATTTATTGAAAATTATATTTGCATAATTTTGCATATAATTATATTTTGCATAACGTCATCAAATTCACCGCTCTTTTCAAATTTCCGCTTTGAAAATTGAAAATTTTCGAAATTTAGGAAGTTATTGTTTGAGAACTTATAACTTGTGACATCTGTGTGCATTTCTATCAGTTAAAAATGAAATTATTCAAACGCCATCTATGAGAAAATTGACAAACTCCATCGAAATCTCGCCATCTCGCATAAACTTATTTAATAAACTATGTTTTTTTGGGTATGTAAACAAAAAAAAGTGACGTAATAAACAAAAAATTTTAAAGAATTTCATCTCAAATTAACTGCTTCAAAATTTTTAGAAGCTTATGGTTTAGTCAGAAATAGGCCAAATCATAACTTTTTTTTAATTTCTTCGTTTTTAAAGCTAGTTTTCGAAGAAAATACAAAAAAATTATTTAGGGCTATCTTCTATTTTTTTCTGACTTTTTCAAAAACAACTGAAATTTTTCTGATGACTACCATTTTTAATTATTATTATTATTATTTTCCAAATTTTAAGGCTCCCTATACACTCGAAAAAATTTTTAAAGTAGTGTCATGAAAAATAAGCTGAGTTAAAAATTTTGTTTTCCAATTGAAAAAGAAAAATAGAAAACGAAAAAATCCCACTCTGTAAAGTTTAGAGAATTTGTGGAAAATGTCAAAGTTTGTTATAAAAAAAAGAAAAAAAAATTAAAAATGATAATCATCTCAAAATTTCCGTTTCTTCCTGAAAATTAAAAAAAAAACGTTCAAGATGGATCTGTATAATTTTTATAAATTTTTTTCTGAAAAGTGAAATTAAAAAAAAAACTTAAAAAAAACGTCCCAATAAGTCAGTTTTTGAAAAAGTTACGGCCATTTGAAAGAAACCATTTTTTTGAAAAACCCATAACTTTTTTTGGGTAAGGTAAAGCAATTTGAAAAAATTCTGAAAAAAGTTTTCGATAGGGTAGAAAAAGATAAAAAAGTTTCAGCCAAATCGAAAAGGGTCGGGGTCAAAAGTGTCGGTTTTGCATGGAATGCCCCATATACAGTGAATACGTATTGCCTTAAATTGAATCTCATGCAAAAGTAAGGAGTGAAAACATTCTGTAGGCGCAAAATCCCTATACAAGGGCTTTTTGCGTGCATCTGTGTATGTCTGGTAGCATTTTTCTCCATTTATGTCAGCCATTGCGTGTCCACCCTGTATATATAAATTATATATATATATATATATATATATATATATATACATATACAGTGGATACGTAGCGCCTTACACACATTGAATCACATGCAAATGTAAGGAGTGAAAACATTCTATAGGCGCAAAAACCCCTGTACAAGGGTTTTTTGCGTGCATCGGTGTATGTCTGGTAGAATTTTTCTTCATTTATGTAAGCCATTACGTGTTCACCCTGTATATATATTTAATGGAGACGGTACTTCGTCGCTGGTCAAAAAATTTGGTACTTACCTTCATACCATCGAACTTCAAACAGCCAGAACTAAATATCGTAATACTTTTTACCATCATAATTAAATTAATTCAATTATAACTCCAGATCGAATATTCCCCTTGTCGTAAAATATCTTGGGGCTCGAGTATATCAAAGAAAGTATTGGTAAATACTCTAAATTATCACACCACAGAAAACTGTGATTCAAACTTCCAGTCTTGCTGGAAAGAAATATCTAATTGTTAAATAGTTGCCCTGTCGATTTCAAGTAGTCTCTTTAAATCATTTTCACAAAGCTGAGAGAAAAGATGTGTCAAAATATGTGTAGAAAAATTTCACTGAATTTGTAAGGTTTGAATTTAAGAATTTTGAATTTCCCGCGCTGGTTCGTTGTTGACCGCTAGATGGCCGACGCTGGAAGGTTTCTCGCAAGAGAAATGGATTTCCGGGAGTATAAAAGCCGTTCAGTGTTTCTGCTGATTTTTAAGGAAACCTTTCTTCTCAGGTTGATGGAACCGACTTATAGATTTCGATTTATAACAGATTGTCAACCGATTTCTGCTCCGTTTTGCAAATCGTGTTGAAATATACTTTAGTCAATTTTTGACCGGTCTTCTGATAAATTTGTCAACTGATTCAGAAGAGATTTTGGATCCGACTTTGAACTCGAGTCCAAATATTCCCAGTAGACTAAAGTTCCTCCGAGAGGGCAATCGGCGCCCTGGAGCCAGCTTTCATGTCCTTGACACCGATTCCAATATCATCGACTGGCATCGGCGCCAGTTTGAGTTGATTACCGTTGATTTTGATGTCATTCACAGAATGCGAGCGACCATGGGACGCGAGTAGTTTCGTTGCGTTGGAATTTGTTTTTGAGGTCGAACTGGAAGTGGAATTAGAATTAGAATTCGGACTCCGCTCGCGATGATTGGCATTCGTCGAGGAATTGGAATTCGAATTGGCAGTAGAGACTGGAATTAGGGTTGAAGTCAAAGTGGGATTAGGAATGGACTTTGACCTCGGCTTTGGTTTGAGATTGTTAGCGTTTACGGAACTGAGGTTCGTGTTATGACTGGAATTGTTTTCTAAATCGTGATTGCCGACAGTCGTTGGATTTGACGAATTTGTGTTGGTCAGATTGTTAGATGCAAGACTCGTTAGCTGATTGGCGGACTGTGAGCGGATCGCGTGATTCCCCAGCTTGTCACGCAGCGCCATCTGGTAGGCCACTTCGAAAGCTTGGCCCAAAGTGAGAATCACTTCCGTTGCTTGATCCTAGAACAGAAAAGAGTTTGCTTCATTTTAAAAGCAGTTGCACTGCAGTCACGGGGTGAATTTTCTAAGGTGGATGTTATTATTTTATTATTAAAAACTAACTTTTGGTGGTGCTTACCATAGTTGGCACGCAAAAGACATGACAAAAGTGAGTACGGCTCGCGTGATCTTTGGTGATGTACGCAAAGTGCGTGAGGTCATCTGCGTCCTGACAAGCGCAGTGAATGTTGCGAATCTCGTGTTCGCAAATTGGTTCCTATTTAAAATAAAATAAAGGTTTTTTAATATCCCCCGGTTTTTGATAAAAATGGAGGAATTTTGTTCCGAAGGGATAGTTTTTTTTCTTACGTTGGTTAAAGTGTTTAGGAAACGAACACCGCGGTAGGAAATAGCCAAGGTGATGTCGGGAGTAACCCTCGGATCTCGGCAGGTCTTCTTCAACTTTTGTATCGACTTTTTAGTCGATTCTGTCCCCCTTAGCTCCTTAACTACGGTCGAGCCCAGATACTATTAAATTTAAAATAAAAATACTTAGTCTTCTAAGAACGAGGATCAGTTATTGACACCATATTTTTTTGCAACACCCATTTCGATAGTTGGTCTTTTCGTGCCTCTAAATGATGCGCAAATTGTGTGTGTGTGTGTGTGTGTGATGCACGTGGGGTGTGATGTGTGTAAAGTGTGATGTGTACGATACGGGTGTGATGTGTGTGGCGTGTGATAAATATAAAGTGTGATGTGTGTGTGTGTCGGTATGATGCGTATGAAGTGTGATGTGTGCAAAGCGGATGTGACATATGTGAATTATAATGTATATAGAGTAGGTGTGATGCGTCTTAAGTGTGATATCTGACGTGTGCAGAACAAGTGTGATGTGCGTGCATTTGACGGGTGCGATACATTTAAACTGTGATATGTGTGAGGTGGGTGTGATACATCTGAAGTGAGGATTAATAATGTGTGCGAAGCGGGTGTGATATGTGTGAATTGTGATGTATATGGAGTGGGTGTGATGCGTATGAAGAGGGATGTCTGATGTGTGAGGGGCAGCTGTGATACGTGTGGGGTGGGTTTGACGTATGTAAAATGTGATTTGTGTGGGGTGGATGTAATGCACTTGAGTTAATGATCTGTGTGGAGAGAGTGTAATATGTGTGAATTGGGATGTGTATGGAGCAGGTGTGATAAGTATGCAGTGGGATGCCTAATGTGTGCGGAGCGAGTGCAATGTGTATGGAGTACGTGTGACGTGTATAAAGTGTGTGTGATGCATGTAAATTATAAAGCGTGTGGGGTGTGTGTGTGTGGGTCAATGATCTGTGCAAAGCGGATGTGATATGTGCGAAGCGAGTGTGATGTGTACGAAGCGGGTGTGATGCGTGTTAATTGTGATGTACATGGAGTGGGTGTGATGAGTATGTAGAGTGATGTCTAATGTGTGTGGAACAGGTGTGACGTGTGTGACAGGTTCGACATATGTTAAGTGTGATGTGTGTGGGGTGGTGTGATGCGTGTGAAGTGTGATGTCTGATGTGAGCAGAGCAGGTATTATGTTTGTGTGGCGGGTAAAGCATATGTGTGGGTGTGTGTGATATGTGTGGGTTAGGTGTGATGCGTGGGCGTCATTGATGTGTGTAAGGCGGGTGTAATGTGTGCGAAGCGAGTGTGTTGTGAACGAAGCGGGTGTGATGCGTACGAAGCGTGTGTGATGTGTGTGAATTGTGATGTACATGGAGTGGGTGTGATGCGTATGTAGAGTGATGTCTGATGTGTGCGGAACAGGTGTGATGTGTGTGTCAGGTTCGACATATGTAAAGTGTGATGTGTGGGGTGCGTGTGATGCCTGTGAAGAGTGATGTCTGATCTGTGCAGAGCAGGTATTATGTGTGTGTGGCAGGTTTAGCATGTGCAAAGTGTAATGTGTGGGCTGGGTGTGATGCGTGTGAGGTGAAGATCGAAGATGTGTGCATAACAAGTGTGATGTGTGTGGCGGGCGTGATATGTGTAAAGTGCAACGTATATAGGGTGGGTGTAATGTGTGATAAGTGAAGATCAATGATGTGCGCGAAGTAATGTGTTTGTAGCGGGTATGATACATATAAAGTGTAATGTGTGTGGGGTGAGTGTGATGCGTATGAATTGAGGATCAAAGATGTACGCGAAGCGGGTGTGATGTGTGGCGGGCGTGATATATGTAAAGTGCACAGTGTGTGTAGTGGGTGTGATACATGTAAAATGTAATGGGGGTGGGGTGGGTGTGATGCGTGTCAAGTGAGGATCAAAGATGTGCACGAAGCGGGTGTGATGTGTGAGGCGGGCGTGATATGTGTAAAGTGCAACGTATATAGGGTGGGTGTAATGTGTGATAAGTGAAGATCAATGATGATCGTGAAGCGGGTGTGCTATGTGTGAATTGTGATGTATATGGAGTGGGTGTGATGCGTATAAAGAGTGATGTCTCATTTGGGTAGAGCAGGTGTGATATGTGTGTGACGGGTTTGACATATGTTAAGCGTGATGTGTGTGGGGTGGGTATGATGTGTGTGAATCAATGATCTGTGGGAAGTGGGTTTAACATGTGTGCATTGTGATGTGTATGAAGTAGGTGTGATATGTATAAATTGTGATGTTTAATGTGTGCGGCGCGGGTATAATGTGTATGGAGTAGGTGTTATGCGATTGAAGTGTGTGATACATGTAAAGAGTTAAGTGTATGAGGTGGGTGTGATGCGTGTCGGTCAATGATGTGTGCGAAGCAGGTGTGATGTGTGTGGCGGCGCGTGATCTGTATAGTTTAATGCAAGTGGGATAAGGTGATGCATGTGAAGTGTGGATCAACGATGTGTGCAAATCAGGTAAATGTGTGAATTGTGATGTTTATGAAGTAGGTGTGATGTATATGGAGTTGGTCTAAATCGGATGAAGTGTAATGTCTGATGTGTGCGGAACAAGTGTGATGTGCGTGTGGCGGATGTGATACATGTGAAGTGTAATGTATGCGAGGTAAGTGTTATGTGTGTGAAGTGAGGATCAATGATGTGTACGAAGCGAGTGTGGTGTGTGAATTGTAATGTATATGAAGTGGGTGTGATGCGTATGAAGAGTGATGTCTGATGTGTGCGGAGCAGGTGTGATGCGTGTGTAGCGGGTTTAATATATGTAAAGTGTGATGTGTGTGGTGCGAGTGTAATGCTTGTAGGTCAATGATGTATGCGAAGCGGGTGTGATGTGTGTTAATTGTGATGTATATGGAGTGAGTATGATGCGCAGAAAATGTGATGTCTGATGAGTGCGGAGTAAGTGCGATGTGTTTCTGGCGGGGTCGATATATGTAAAGTGTAATGTGTGTGTGTGGGGGGGTGTGATGCGGGTGGATCAATGATGTTTGCGAAGTGGGTGTGATGTGTGTGAATTGTGATCATAAGTGAGTGTGATGTGCATGGAGCAGGTGTGATATGTATGAATTGCGATGCCTGATGTATGCGGCGCTAGTATAATATGTATGGAGTAGGTGTGATGTGTGTGAAGTTTGTGTGATACATGTAAAGTGTGAAATGTGTGCGGTGGGTGTGGTGCGTGTGGATCAATGATGTGTGTGAAGCGAGTGTGATGTGTGTAGCGGGTATGAGATGTGTAAAGTGTAATGTAAGTGGGGTGGGTGTGATTTGTGTGAAGTGTTGGTCGATGATGTGTGCAAAGTGCGTGTGATGTGTAAATTGTGATGTATATGGAGTTAATGTGATTCGTATGCAGTCTAATGTCTGATGTGTGCGGAGCAGGTGTGATGTGAGTTTGTGGCGTTTGTGTTAGATGTAAAGTGTGATTGTGTGGGGTGAGTGTGATCTGTATTAGGTGTGATGTCTGAAGTGTACGGAGCAGACGTGATGTGAGTTTGTGGCGTGTGTGGTAGATGTAAAGTGTGATGTGTGTGGGATGAGTGTGATCCGTATGATGTGTGCGGAGAAAGTGTGATGTGTGTGTGGCGGGTGTATCACATGTAAAATGTGATGTCTGAGTGTGCGGAGCGGCATATGTATGGAGTATGTGTAATGCGTGTGAGGTGTGTGCGATACATGTAAAGTGGGACTTGTGTGGGGTGGGTGCGATGCGTTTGAAGTGTGATGTGTGCGAAATGGGTGTGATATGTATAAATTTTGATGTGTATGGAGTAGGTCTAATGCGTATGAAGTGTGATGTTTTGTGCGTACGGAGTAGGTACAATGTGTATGGAGGTGTGATGCATATGAAGTGAGTGATACATGTAATGTGTGATATATATACTGAATGTGATGCGCGTGAAGTGTGATGTGTGCGGAGTTGGTGTGATGCATGCGAAGTGTGATGAGTATAGAAATGGTGTAATGGGTGTGAAGTGTGATGAGTATGTAGAGGATGTGAAGTGTGATGTAGTGCGTTGAGTGTATATAGTTGCATACCATGTGTGTGAGATGTATGTGGAATGTTTGTGGAGTCTGTAAGAAATGTGTGATGAGTGTACGGGTATGTAAAAGGGAAAGAGGACGCAAGAGGGAGGGGGAGATAATCAGCATTGCCCTGTGTATCCCAATTCATTTAGTTTTAAGTTTCCTTTTGGAATTTCATATGCTCCACTAATAAATTTTTCTCGGAGGTACAACTTTCTCGGAGGTTGGTGCAAAAACTAGTTTAATAAAAAATGTACTCACGTTGGCAACGTAAGTAACGCAACCGGTGACTAGATCCTTTGGGTGATGCCTCCACTGTGTTTTAAGCGTGGATGGAACGCCGAAGAGAAGTTCTGAGGGTGCTCTAATTTCGAGTTGTTCTGGCGCAGAAATTGCCCCATTGTGTGAACTCGGCCTTTGAGGAGGCTGAGGAGCTGGTCTGTTTTTCCTATGCCTTAAGGTTCCAGTGGAAGCTGAATTCGTACCAGTTACCGAAACATGGCCATCACTCTGTGGAGATTCCGGTAGCTTTTCCCGAATTTCATCCTTCAGTTGTTGGATGTTTGTCTTCTACACAAAAATTGTACGACACTCCATTTATAACATTCTTCAAAGACTAGAGCATCAATTTTAGGCGGGTGATAATAATTATTATATTATAAAGAGTATCTTTCCAATTCCCCGTAGTCCGAGAAAATAAATAAAACATTTTAATTATCATATGAATACACACGAGAGTCAGAATATTTGGTATTATTCGGGATCTAAAGATAGTGATCGCTTCTTAATCAAATCAGTACACACCTGATTGACCGGTTCTTCAAAAATATAATAAGAAAGTTATTTGAAATTCGGCGGCTTCTTGACTATAGGTAATCCGATATCCAAGTGACGAAATTCTTTCGAGAAACCCTAGTGATACACGGAGAAAAAATGCACATAGTTGTAAGCTGAGTATCTCCTTACCAAAAATAAGATTCAATCTAAGAAATCTTGGGACTGTAAAAAGAAAGAGAGTCGTTGAACAGGTATACAAATCCACGTGAGAAATTGAGAATTTTCAAAGAATGAGAAAAGCGAATTTTGACCTATGAACTTTCGAAACTTTGAGACATCTTGAAAGGGAATCAGACCGAAAAAACTCTCCCATTCGAAGGGGATAATTTTCTACCTATAATTACCAGTAATGACGACCATTGAACGTTCCAATTACAGATCTCGTAAACGCGCTTGCTTCGGAACCGATACGAGTGACAAAATAAAGAAAAAGAAATTATCATTTACCGCACGAATGGCGTGACTGAAAAGAGTGAAAAGCCCCGTGAAGTGTTGCATTTGGACAATGACGGGACTCCAATTAGCCGAGATATTTACATTATAACGTACTGGGTGTGCGATCGAATGGGAAACAGTTGAAACGATTGGCTGTTGGGCGGAGGGTGAGGGAGGGGGTAAGGGGTAGTACGACGTGTGAGTTTCAGTCTGCCACCCTTGAAACGCATTGTTGTCGGTGAAACACCTCTTGTCAGGCAGCTACTAACAGAATCACCCTTCGACTTCACCCTACTCTTTTTGAGACAACTGATTCCCTCTGAAATTACGATGCTGATCGTAATTGCCTTTTGATTCCCTCTATCGACAGAAACAATTCATGTAGTAGTTAATTTGTACTTTTCTGTAATTGTTCCAACAGTCTCTTCGTGTTTCCGAAAGCGTTGCAATAAATTGGTTGCTGGCTTTGGTAAAATATTAGGGATTCTCCGTTCAACAGATGGGGCAGAATCCCAGGCACAATTTTATTACGAATTGATCTCTTTTAGAAGAAATGTTTTTGTGGTCCGGTTGGTATTCCGAATTATAATAGATGAAGTACTCACCAGAGTGTTGAGATCTTTGTTGAGGTCCTCCAGGTTGGCTCCGTTTCCATTTCGCACTTGCATCCTTGGACTAGGTCCGCTCACCGATGCGAGGATCCTCTTCCGGTGAGCGGGTTTTTGAATTTCTAAAACAGCTGCCAATTCGACCTCCCAGACCCGTCGGACTCTATCCATGTCTGTGTACAAGTGTTTTTTGAAGGTATCGGCGTAACTGTCCAGGTGGATACCCTTCAACCAATCCTCTACCGATTGTCCATGAAGGGTTACCCGCTTTTCAACCCGATTATGTAGAAGACCAACAGCATCCAATATCACAGCCCGTTCCTGATCGCTAGTTATTCCCATATCTTTCAGGTCTGATTCATCTAGAACTCCATTCTAACAGAGACAACAAACGCAGTAGGTGTTTAATTGATCTCTTCCTATGGGATGGAGCAATTTATAAATTGTTTACTATTACTCATACTCACTATGAATTCTAGATCATCGAATCCGTAATTTACAAAGAGAGATTCATAATCTGCTAAACCCAAACTGGACAACCATTGCCCGACTGAAGTCGAGACGATGGGACTGCTACTTGTGTCAGAGCTCAAGCCTGAAATGCAGTTGGAAACAATTTCTTGTTTAGAAGAAGTGGTTTAGGAATATTTAAAAAATTGGGGCTTTTTGAAAATCAGTGCACCTAGAGTCGATAAGGTTTTAACCGTATCGCCGAGTATTGATTTCGGAAAAGCACCAATTACTTATGGGATTTAATATAGTTAATAGACCCACCTAATCTCGTCTGGAACTCCTTTTCCAGTTCGCTAACGAAGACAGATTCTCGAACGAGCCCAGTGCCAAAGGAAGCCATAATTTCTGAAATTTTCGCCCACTCCTCTTGCTCGTCAAAGGGACTCATAATACTGAGAGACTTGTCGTCCCTCTCACGATCGCGATCAGTCAACCGGAACGGGATCTCGCCATCGTCGAGACGTTCACCACCGCCGTCAGTTCCGGTTCCCATTCCACAAGCAGACGGTGCGTAGACGTTTCGCAATCGTCTCAAAGTTCGTGGTCTTTCTGCTGATACGGAGCCCTTCAGCAATCCTGTCAACAATGACAACAAAAATAAACAATTAAAACTCGTATTATTTGATTAAATTATTTGGAAACATTTTTTGTCTACAATTTAGTTATCTATACTTAATGGAAATATCCTTTTTTGTGAGGTGGTGAAAGCAAATTGTATAGAAAGGGAGAGGGGAGGAAAAGGCAAGGGAAAAGGAAGGGGAGAGGTAAAGAAAGAGGGAAAGTGTGAGGAAAATGTAAAGGGAGAGGAAAAGGGAAAGGGCGAGGGATAGGATAAGAAAAAGGTAAGGGAAAGGGGAAGGGGTAGGCGAGGGAAAGGGAAGTTGTAAGTGTAAACCAGAAGTCTGGGAAAGGGAAAAGGGCAGGGAAAGTGAAAGGAAAAGAGAGAGGGAAAGAGAGAGGGAAGGAAGTGGTAGAGAGAAAGTCAGAGGGAAAGGCGAGGGAAAGGGAAAGGGAGAGATAAAGGGAAAGGAAAAGGAAAAGAAGAGGTAAAGGGAAGGGAAAGAAAAAGGAAAAGGGAAAGGAAAAGGAAAGGAAAAGGAGGAAAAGGAAAATAAGGAAAAGGGAAAGGAAGATTAAGAATGAGATGGAGATGGAAATATTTATTTCAACTACATAATCAATGTTAAAATACCATTTTTCTGTGAATGGGCCTTTAGTTATTGCAGATTAACTAAAGGGAAAGGGAAAGGGGAAGGTAAGGGAAAAGAAGAAGAAAAGGAAAAGGAAAGGAAAAGAAGGGAAAGTAAAAAGAAAAGGGAAAGAGAAAGGAAAAGGAACAGGAAAAGGAAGATTGAGATTAAGATAAAAAAATACCATTTTTCTGTGAATGGGCCTTTATTTAATGCAGATTAACTAAAGGGAAAGGAAAGGGAAAAGAAAATGAAAATGAAAAGGAAAAGGAAAGGAAAAGAAGAAAAATCAGGAAAAGGAAAAGAAGGAAAAGAAGGAAAAGGAAAAAGAAAAGGGGAAGGGAAAGGAAAGGAAAAGGAAGATTGAGATTGAGTTGGAATGGTTTATTTTAACTACATTATCAATGTTAAAATACCATTTTTCTGTGAATGGGCCTTCAGTTAATGCAGATTAACTAAAGGGAAAGGATAAGGGAAAGGGAACGGAAAGGGAAAAGGAAAAGAAAAATGAAAAGGAAAAGGAAAGGAAAAGAAGAAAAAGCAGGAAAAGGAAAGGAATAGGAAAAGAAGGAAAAGGAAAAAGAAAAAGAAAAGGGGAAGGCAAATGAAAGGAAAAGGAAAATTAAGGGGAAAGGAAGATTGTTGATTGAGATAGGAAGGTTTATTTTAACTATATAATCAATGTTAAAATACCATTTTTCTGTTAATGGACTTTCAGTGAATACAGATTAACTAAATGTTAAGGGTAAGGGAAGGGAAAGGGAAAAGGAAAAGAAAAAAGAGAATGAAAAGGACAAGGAAAAGGAAAAGAAGGAAAAGGGAAAAGAAAAGGAAAAGGGGAAGGGAAAGAGAAAGAAAAAGGAACAGGAAAAGGGAAAGGAAGATTGAGTTGGAAAGGTTTATTTTAACTACATAATCAATGTTAAAATACCATTTTTCTGTGAATGGGCCTTTAGTTAATGCAGATTAACTAAAAGGAAAGGGTGAGGGAAAGGGAACGGAAGGGGAAAAGGAACAGAAAAAGGAAAATAAAAAGGAAAAGGAAAGGAAAAGGAAAAGAAGGAAAAGGAAAGGAAAAGAAAAAGGAAAAGAAGGAAAAGGAAAGGAAAAGGACAGGAAAAGAAGAAAAAGGAAAAAGAAAAGGGGAAGGGGAAGAAAAAGGGAAAGCAAAGGGAAAGAAAGATTGAGATTGAGATGGAAATGTTTATTTTAACTACATAATCAATGTTAAAATACCACTTTTCTGTGAATCGGCCTTTAGTTAATGCAGATTTGTTGTCAAAATTATGTCAACTATTGAAATCAATTGAACTAACGATGTTACTTTTCATCTAAAAGGGTGCTATTGGTCGTAGGAAATGCGATTGAATGCTAACCGACATCCAGTATACCGGATATCAATAATGGATACGCCGTGCATACGAAGGGCATCGTAGATACGTTGCATATTCAGTATGAAGTCGTTACTATTCGGCTCTGCGGGAGTTTACAACCGTGTAACAGGAAGGCAATCAGAATTTGCGATACGTACTATCCTGATGATCATCATGCCAAACCTCTTTGTTAAACGATTTTTTTTCACAAGACTAACACTGGTCATAAATTTTACCTTGTCAATCAGCTAAGATAAACGTATCAATTTATGAATTAATTATTCATTTAGAATTCATAATTCATAATACTCAGTGGGGGATTATATTGGCCCTCGATGAAAATAATCGTTTATAATATTAGATGTTACTGCCTCTCTCATATGAATTTCAGAAATAATGAAAACAAGTGACATGCAGACTGGAGAGTTAGTATACTTTTAAGTACCAGTAAAGAATCACATACAATGGGGTGAGAGCCCGGGACTCAATTTGTTTTCTTTATTTCGTTTTTTCTTTCTTTATTTTCTTTCAGATTTAATGTCATGAGCTTCGCGGTTTTGTGGAATTATCAACCGCTACTCTAAATCCTCGCGACGTTCTCTGGACATCGCCAAGAGTGCCACGTTGTTAAATGAAAAGAAAGTCAGCCAGACGTTCTTCGGTATTTCGCTCTGCTGATTTCCACAGTTGAAAATTATATTTGTTCGTTTTGTCCGGTGTACAGTTCTTTCAAATTGAATACTGATTCAGATTTTTTAAATTACATTCCGAGAGACATATTCTGTGTAATTAATTAGTGTACCGTGGTTTTAATTAAAATTGCACCTTCAGAAACGAAGGCAGTTCTCCGAAGGATACAAAATTCTCTTTTATTTTATTCTTATTGTGAACAAACACGTTTACTCGTGTTGAGAGTTATCCAAACAAGGAAATGTAAATTTTGTTTCAGGAAATGTTTTAGTGGTGTTTATTAAAATAAATGTTTAAAACGCTTACACGAAAGTTTATTTAAAAAATTCAGTGTGTTAAATGTGTGATAATTTTAAGACCAAGTGTAAATAAATTGAAAGTTTGAAGTAACTGAATAGATTGAAATTGACGTAACTGCGCAATAAATTAACTGACTAATGAAAAAAATTGCCTTTAATGCAGTAATTGTTTGCAACATGACTCAGTTTCGCTCTTTTGTTGCAAAATACAAGCAGAGTAATCAGATGACTCACCACAAGCGGTTCCTTACGTAAAACATATTTAAGTTTAAAAATCTATTTTTCAATATTGAAAGATGATTCAATTTGTGTTTTGGTCATAACTCACAACTTTTTTTCTCAAAAAGACTATTTAATTCTTGAGTTGTCAGACCAGAGTTGTAAAATCTGTTGGTGCAAAAATTCTTGCATTCGGATTGCACAAATGAGAATTCACCTGCAGTTGCAGAGTTGAAGGGGTAGAGTAGATGGTAAGTAGTGGCCACGTTTGCCTTTCAAAGATGGTCCCAGTGCAAAAATACATCCGCGCGTAATGAAAAGCTCATAAAAATACTAAATAAAGAGACTCGCGTTACACGTGCAAACGTACGTAATTTTAATTAAAGCTCCATGATGGAGGGCGACGCTTGCTAGAACCCTTGTGGTCTCGCACTTCTCCACCCCCTCCCATTTTCCCTCCAGTAATTCAAATCTCACTCATTCCCGCACATCAGCGTTGAATATATTATGTAGAAAGTTATTCAAGTCATATAGTTTGCAAATTACGTAAATCCTTCTACGCCCTTGTGATTTTGCACTGCCCCAGGTGAAAAACATTGAATTTTTTAATGGAGAAGAACAGGAGAGAAGTGATCCTCATGTCAAAAAATTTCTGTTAAATCGCAACAAACTGTTCTTATGTACTTTGAAAATAATAATTATGAATTCCTTCAATTGTTGTATACACAATTTTCGTATATATACGTAGAATTGTTTACAATTTTCTGACAATAGTGCTATAATCGTAATAAGCGAATCAAAATACGTTTTGAATCAGTGGTCTTGAAAAAATTTGAGATATGTGTTTTTCCAGGTTTTCTTTGTCTACTATTTCTACGATTACGCGTTTTCAGCCTATCTGCTCTAAAAATAAATTGGACGGAAAGATGTGAATCTAATTTTAAGCAAGTTCGCTATAGGTCTAAAATAAATCCGTTAAGTAGCGATCCCCAAAATAGATTGCCTGACATTACCTACGACAATCCTACTATCTGACAGCATAATCGCCCTAAACAAGTTTCAATTTGAGTGGAATGTGTATAAAACACTCTAAAGACATTTAAAGATTTGCTATCAATTTTAAAACACAGTGCAATTAAAAAACAATAACAGAAGTCACTTCAACCAGTATTTTAATATGATTTTTTTCTTGATTAATTTTGAAGAAAACTTGAGGTTTTTAAAAATGAAATTAAAAATATGTTTGCACGACAAGAAGTGTACCGAATCATTTCTTGGACAAATTTTTGATGGTATAAACTTCCGCATAACTTTCTGTCACGATTCCAAGTCGATGTTTCCCGAAATATTCGGGAGGTCTAAAATATATAGTAAGATCAAAACTGGTTGAATACCGGTCGATCTTTATGGATCATAATGTCGGTGGTTAAAGCGATTCTAGCGTGAATTAGTGTGCCATATTTGCATACTTGTATACACTGTCCAATGTGAATATAAAGATATATTCATGACTAAAAGAAAAAAAAAATGATACTTGAGACGCTCGTAAAGCGAAACTATCGTTATTCAGGAATCCTAAATTCTCGGCGCTGTTCCGATCATTAAATTGAGGCACAGAGATGGTGTCCTTGGAAAAAAATTAAATAAGTCATAAAAAAATTAATCGATGTTTATGCGATATAAGTGAAGGGGAAAGTAACCTTTTTTTACATGAACGTAAATTCAGAAATTTTTAATACAAAAAAAAAAGAATACCGTAGAGTAAGGCTATTGGGTACAACTTTTAAGTTTTTTAAAAGTTTTTTTGTTTTAACTTTACGTACTAGAAAAAGCTTTTTCAGCTTTTTCATTTTTACAGACAGAGGACTCAATTGTGAAGAGAAATCAATCATTTTTAGATTTTTAAATCATTTTCTACTTACTAATTGTTGAAATTCATTGTTGAAAAGTTGTACCTTTTTTTACTGCCGATCTGCTAATAGGCACAACTATTGTTTTTTTATATTTTAAATTAATAAAACAATTTTTTAATACTGAAATACTGAAGTACCATTGTTGAAAAGTGGACCTTTTTTTTACCGCCGATCTTCTAATAGGTACGACTATTGTTTTTTTTATGCTTTAAATGAATAGAACAATTTTTTAATACTGAAATACTATTGAAAATTATTATTTAACTGCTGGAGGATACTTTCTGATTATAAAGTATGAAAAAAAAAGTTTGATTAGGAAATTCAGATTAGTTTGAGATTTATTAAATAGAAAAAAATGAAACAATTAAACATCAACAACAACATCAACATGATATTACCGAAATAAATTTTTAGAAGGATCTATAATTTGTTTAAACAACTTTTTAATACTGAAATACTATTGAGAATTATTATTTAACTGCTAACGAAATAAATAACGAAATAAATTTTGAGAATGATCTATGATCTATCTATGACCTTTGTTTAAACAATTTTTTAATACTGAAATACTATTGAGAATTATTATTTAACTGCTAACGAAATAAATAACGAAATAAATATTGAGAATGATCTATGATCTTTGTTTAACCAATTTTTTAATACTGAAATACTACTGAGAATTATTATTTAACTGCTAACGAAATAACTACCGAAATAAATTTTTAGAAGAATCTATAATTTGTTTAAACAATTTTTTAATACAGAAATACTATTGAGAATTATTATTTTACTGCTTGAGAATACTTTCTGATTATAAAGAATGAACAAAAAGTTTAATTAAGAAATTCAGATTAGTTTGAGATTTATCAAATAGAAAAAAATCAAACAATTAAACATCAACATCAACAATGACATCAACACTGATATTAACAAAATAAATTTTTAGAAGGATCTATAATTTGTTTACACAATTTTTTAATACTGAAATACTATTGAGAATTATTATTTAACTGCTAACGAAATAAATAACGAAATAAATTTTGAGAATGATCTATGATCTTTGTTTAAACAATTTTTTAATACTGAATTTCTATTGAGAATTATTATTTAACTGCTAACGAAATAAATAACGAAATAAGTTTTGAAAATGATCTATGATCTATCTATGATCTTTGTTTAAACAATTTTTTAATACTGAAATATTATTAGAAATTATTATTTAACTGCTAACGAAGTAAATAACGAAATAAATTTTGAGAATGATCTATGGTCTTTGTTTAAACAATTTTTTAATACTGAAATATTATTAAGA
>JBAGKK010000567.1:166489-185638 GCA_037177015.1 Euceroptres primus | reverse complement strand
TTAAGTACTTTAAGCACGCTTAACTTGGACGGGATAAACTGGCTCATAGACTTAGGCAACGCGTCTCCCTGCTTACGTACTTTAGGCGCGCTTAAATTGTACGGTGTAAACTGGCTCAATGAGGCAAATAAAAAAAAAAAAAATTTTTATACCGTCCAAGTTAAGCGCGCTTAAAGTACATAAATAAGGAGTTTAAGGAAGAGGCTTTGCCTAAGTCTGTAGAATTAGGCAACGCCTATCTCTGCTTACGTACTTTAAGCGCCCTTAACTTGGACGGTGTAAACTGGCTCAATGAGCCAGTGAGCCAGTTTACACCGCCCAAGTTAAGCGTGCTTAAAGTACGCAAGTAAGGAGCTCAAGGGAGAAACTTTGCCTAAGTGTATAGATTTAGGCAACGCCTCTCCCTGCTTACGTTCTTAAAGCGCGTTTAACTTGTACGGTGTAAACTGGCTCAATGTCATTTTGAACCACGTTTTTTTATTTCACCCCACTGTGCGGTCGTCGAGCACAGTCGAGCAGTAGGCAAGCAGTACCGTAGCAACAAAGCGAGCAGTATTAATTCGCCTTGACTGTTGAAAAAATGTTTTAAAAATAGAAAATACAGCGTTTAACACTCAAAGAAAAATATGAGATTTTTAAAGAAGTGAAAGCAGGTGCCTCGAAAGAGTTAATGTTAGTGAAATATGGTGTCAGTGATACCAGCCTCATTGTTAAATATAACAAAATATAAAGGAGAATTTAAGTGTTCTTTTCTTAAAAAATATTTTTTAATATTTAATATTTAATATTAAGTGTTTTATTTAAGTGTTCTTTTTAAAAAAATATTTTGTAATATTTAATGTTTAATATTAAGTGTTTTATTTAAGTATTCTTTTTAAAAAAGTATTTTGTAATATTTAATATTTAATATTAAGTGTTTTATTTAAGTGCACTTTTTAAAATAGTTTGTAATATTTGATATTTAATATTAAGTGTTTTATTTAAGTGTTCTTTTTTTAAAAAAAATTTGTAATATTAATACTTAATATTTTTGTAATACACTCATCGCTGGATTTCGGGCCGCTGTATTTCAGGCCACTAGATTTCAGGCCGCTGGATTTCAGGCCGCTAGATTTCGGGCCGCTGGATTTCGAGCCGGCTTCATGGTCGTTCACGCTTCACTGATTCTGCCCCCCCCTGAGCGTCCCGCGACGGCGCTATCGCTCGGGCAGTCAGGGCCGCCAGAAGTTGTTTACATCGCGACTCTCTGCGCATTTACTTTTGTACGTTCATAGACTATATACGCGGTCCTGAATGTTGACATAAGACTGCTCGCTAGTCGCTTTAAATCCAGTTCAAACTGGATTTCAATAGCATCGAATTGAGGGCCGTCTACCCCCGAGCCCGGCCCGAAATCCAGCGACAAGTTATTTTATTTATATATGTAATATTTTACATACGTGGATATATAAGGTTGTACAAAAGCTTTGGTTTTAATTAAAACGAATTTTAGAAAAACAAAATTCAAAAAAATTGTATAAATATTTTTTACTACCAACAAAAATTAAATAGTATCCCTTTGAAAAATAAGTTCTAACAGTCCCGCGCTTTCACATTTATTTTTAAAAACAAGTTGAACATTCTTTTTTCATTAATTTTTCATCCTCATTTAAGAATTTTCATCCTTTATGTTAAAAAATTTACATTCATAAATAATTCAGTTAATTCATATTATTCCGACTGAAAGTGGTTTGTACGGTCCTGACTGTCAGAGACGCTCAAGGACAGCGTCAATTTAAGCAAAGCAATCCCCGAAACCTGGCTTAAATCGACGCTCCAGTGTACGATTTTTGTTAATTTCTAGAAGTATAATTTCAATTGCATTTTCTGCATTATACTTTTGGGTAAAATTATTAATCATCAGAGCCTTAATCACAAAATAGCCTCAAGTTAATTTAAAAAGGATCAAGTCGTAGAACAAATTTTTGAAATAATTTTTCATTATTTCTTTTCATCCCCTGATTGTTAGATTTGGGATTTTTTAGTCCCAAATATAATTACCGATTCTTGAATTAATTTTTGATGAACATTGGGTGGGGGGAGTGAGTGATAAAAAACTGAAAATATGAGACTATGCAAATGGTCGCCAACAGAGACGAAAAATAACGAGAATGCACGAACACGAGGGCAGAAAGCGTCATGCGGTGCAGCCAAGCGTTTGTTGCTGTTTACCTGCGAATGGTACGTCGCCGAAGAATTCTTCGACGTTGTCGGTTGACATACTTTTATCCGAGAGGGAGACACTTGATAGAGAACCACTGGATGCGTCCAGAGAAACTCCAGCCGGAAATTGTAACAGATCTTCATCCGTTTCCGTCTCCATATCTCGCGATCGGCGTTTATACACCTGAAAAGCACAAAATTAAAAAATAAAAAATAAACTACATCGAAATTTCAGCAACTTTTTCTATTCTTTAATATTTTCCAATCAAAAGGTAGAGAAACAACGATTTTCGGATATTTGAATTTCCCGCGCAAAAAATTTTATGACAATCCACCAATCAGTGAAGCTTAAGAAAATTATCCAACTGCAAATTTTGTTTTGAAAACACATATCTAAAAATAATATTTTTTAAAAATTAAAAATAATTTTTTTTTATTAAAAATAATATTTTTTTATTAAAAATAATATTTTTTTATTTAAAATAATATTTTTTTATTAAAAATAATATTTTCTTATTAAAAATAATATTTTTTTAATTAAAAATAATTCTTATTAAAAATAATATTTTCTTAATTAAAAATATTTTTTTAAATTTTAAAGTACTCATTATTTGCATAACGAAATCCATTTGTAAAAGAACCGTGCATTTTGTAAATCGACAGAAGTTATCACGCTGTATTTCTGCTCGACCTTCCTTCAAAGGGAATTTGTCAAAATCAAAATCCAAACTAACGCAGTTCCGCCTGGAAAAATATTACGGAATGAAAAAAAAGACCTTCTACCAACTGACCCGTTCTGTTTAATACAACCATATCGATATTCGATAAAAAAAATGTGCACTTGTCAAACCAGAAAAAAAGAGAGGAATATAATTACAGTTTTTCCGAGAGCCGAAAGCTGTATTTTTTAATCTTTAGATTTATGTGGAAAATATATTTTTTTTCACATGAATTTGCAATTACATATCGACATTAATTTTCTGTGGTTGTCTGATTGGAACTCAATGATGTCATTTCTATTTTTGAAACACATAAATAATATTACATTTGTCATTATTTTTTTTCTTTCTGTTTCCCTGATAAAGTTGGGGGAATCCCCGAAAATTTGACAGCAGCGCCACCTGGCGGAAATCTTGGAACTAGGGGATATTGAGTATTCTATAAAAATAAAGGCGAGTGAAAGAAGATTTGAAGAAGAATTCAGGTAAAATATAATTTGTAAAATAATTTGAAAAACAATTTGACAAATAATTTGTAAAATGATTTGTAAAATAATTTGAAATAGTATATTATGCAACATGTGCGTAAAATGCGGTTTTACACACACGAACACCACAAGTGGGTAAAACCGTACGCACGAGTTGCATACGATATTTTTTGACCCAATGTTCGTAAAATGTGTTTTTAACAGACCCATAATAGTAAATGTGTCATAAGCCGTTTTACGCACTAATATGGGTGTGTAAAAAACGCATTTTGCGCACACTGTGTCAAAAAATAATTTGTAAAATAATTTCAAAAATAATTTGTCAAATAATTTGAAAAATAATTTTAAAAATAATTTGAAAAATAATTTGTAAAATAATTTGAAATAGTATATTATGCAACATGGGCGTAAAATGCGGTTTTACACACACAAACACCACAAGTGGGTAAAACAGTACGCACGAGTTGCATACGATATTTTTTGACCCAGTGTTCGTAAAATGCGTTTTTAACACACCCATAATAGTAAATGTGTCATAAGCCGTTTTACGCACTAATATGGGTGTGTAAAAACGCATTTTGCGCACACTGTGTCAAAAAATAATTTGTAAAATAATTTCAAAAATAATTTGTCAAATAATTTGAAAAATAATTTGTAAAATGATTTGTAAAATAATTTTAAAAATAATTTGAAAAATAATTTGTAAAATAATTTGAAATAGTATATTATGCAACATGTGCGTAAAATGCGGTTTTACACACACGAA
The DNA here is from genome assembly GCA_037177015.1 of Euceroptres primus. Classification (NCBI taxonomy): domain Eukaryota; kingdom Metazoa; phylum Arthropoda; class Insecta; order Hymenoptera; family Figitidae; genus Euceroptres; species Euceroptres primus. The sequence continues at coordinate 181,463 of JBAGKK010000567.1, read as the reverse complement.
CACCACAAGTGGGTAAAACCGTACGCACGAGTTGCATACGATATTTTTTGACCCAGTGTGCGTAAAATGCGTTTTTAACACACCCATATTAATGAATGTGTCATAAGCCGTTTAATGCACTAATATGGGTGTGTAAAAAACGCATTTTACGTACACTGTGTCAAAAAATAATTTGAAAATAATTTCAAAAATAATTTGTAAAATAATTTGAAAAATACTTTGTAAAATGATTTGTAAAATAATTTGTAAAATAATTTGTAAAATGATTTGTAAAATAATTTGAAAAATAATTTGTAAAATAATTTGAAATAGTATATTATGCAACATGTGCGTAAAATGCGGTTTTACACACACGAACACCACAAGTGGGTGAAACCGTACGCACGAGTTGCATACGATAGTTTTTGACACAGTGTGCGTAAAATGCGTTTTTAACACACCCATATTAGTGGATGTGTCATAAGCCGTTTTACACACTAATATGGGTGTGTAAAAAACGAATTTTACGCACACTGCGTCAAAAAATAATTTGTAAAATAATTTGAAAAATAGTTTGTAAAATAATTTGAAAAATAATTTGTAAAATAATTTGAAATAGTATATTATGCAACCTGTGCGTAAAATGCGGTTTTACACACGCGATCACCACAAGTGGGTGAAACCGTACGCACGAGTTGCATACGATATTTTTTGACCCAGTGTGCGTAAAATGCGTTTTTAGCACACCCATATTAGTGGCTGTGTCATAAGTTGTTTTACGCACTAATATGGGTGTGTAAAAACGCATTTTACGCACTCTGTGTCAAAAAATAAATATTTTTAAGCAGAATCACAAGTAGTTGCTTAAATGCTATTAAAATCTGAAGAATAAAAGAATAAAATATAAGTATAATCCCGATCCTAAATAAAATTCCCGGGTTTTTCCCGGTAAAAAGAAATTCCCAGTTTTTTCCTGGTAAAATAAAATTCCCGGGTTTTTCCCTATTTCCCGGTCCGCTAGACACCCTTACAATGCACAATTTAATAGTTTCATTTTTTTTTAAATTGCAAATTGGATAAAAATTATGGGCTGAAAATTGATTTGTCCACAGGCACCTTTTTCGCCCCACTGTGCGGTGTGACAGCCTAGGGTTAAAATACTTAAATAGGCCTAACAAGTAAAATGGCTAATCTTTAATAATTCATTGCAAAAATAAAATACACATCGATGGATAATGCAGACGTACTTTTAACATAATATGCACCATTTGGAAGTTATTTCAACTAGTAAAAATTAAAATTCATTTAGCAAGATGAGATAATTATTTTTATATTCGTTTGCTAGCATTCTTGATTGCTATTTAAGTATATCATTTATTAATTAATCTTGAAAAAATGCCGATATAAAAAATATTACCATGTCGTTCAATCAATCTTTCTATTCATCTTTGTTACGATAACACTCATCTTGCGTAACTGTGCCAGCCTTGGGGGCGGACGGCACAGTAATGGGCGCTATTAAAATCCAGTTTGAACCGGATTTAAAGCGACGAGCGAGCACTTATGTCAACAATCATTACCACTCAGGGGGAGGGGGGAGAAAGAAGCAGTCAAGCGAGAACAACCGTGAAGCCGGTACAATAATGAGCGGCATAGTTACGCGAGATGAGTGTATTTCCTATTTTTATACTATATTTTCTTATCTTTTTTTTATTGTAATTTTGCTTACAATTAAATGAATAAAATTCAGCATACACACGATTTTTTAGATACAAATTACAAAACATGTTGGAGAGAGCCATTATTTCCTTCTTTCTGCAAATATAAGAGGTTTCACACGTTCTAAACACGATGAAAGGATTTAGTGAACACGGTGTATGTTGATTGGTGCAAAGACGGGAAAATCAAAACGGGATCTTCTCTACGAAATCGTGAGTTTCCCGCGGAGGATGGTACAGAAGTCAGACAAGCGTAGAAGCCAAGGGCTTCATTATTCAAAGGTTGTCGGCGTCTTGGATTCTGCCGCTCTGTTGAGTTCACGGAAGTTGACGGCTGAGATGCCGCCATTGCTACCCATCTCGTTCTACCTTGCCACCTATTTCCAAGACCTTTTCTGACTCAATACGTTGTAACTCGTAACAGCATTTGAATGTGCACAGTAGCAAACGTCTTAGACGTTAACATGTACCGCATGAGTTCATCTTTCCGACGAAATAATTACACTTAGGTTGGGTTCACGTATTCAGAAAATAGTGATTAGGATGATATTTTGAAATATGATATTCAAGACAGTAAAGATCACATTAGAAAAAGTTGAAAATTTGGAGTTCATTCGTCCTTTCTATAAAAAACTTTCTATCTAAAAACTGACATCTCCTCGGATAAAGCGTGTTTGGGTTCAATTCTTAATTATCTTGTGTCACTTCGACAATACCAATGTGCTGGATCTGAGGAGAGTGTGTAAAAAATCTGAGGAGAGTGTGTGACAAATCTATGTAAAAACTGACATCTCCTCGGATAAAGCGTGATAGACTTCAAGTCTTAATTATTTTGTGTCATTTTGACAATGAAAACTGAATCTGAGGAGAGTGTGTAAAAAATCTGAGGAGAATGTGTAAGAAATCTATGAAAAAATTGATATCTCCTCGGATAAAGCATGTTAGGCTTCAAGTCTTAATTATTTTGTGTCATTTTGTCAATGAAGACTGAATCTGAGGAGAGTGTGTAAAAAATCTGAGAGTGTGTAAAAAATCTAAGGAGAGTGTGTATAAAATCTATGTAAAAACTGACATCTCCTCGGATACAGCGTGTTAGGCTTCAATTCTTAATTATTTTGTGTCATTTTGACAATACTCATGTGCTGGATCCGAGGAGAGTGTGTTCTAAATCTATCATCACAGGTTAGGTTAGTCTAAGCAGAGGTCTGAAACCCATGCTACATTAAAGTTCTATTAGGGTTCGGTAACACTACAATTATTTGAACTTGATACATAATCTAAACTTAAACTCATACTATCCATAAACAACCATCAATGTAACAAACATCATTGTTCGAAACTTATTTCATAGTTTGTATTATAATACTTCAGTATATGCCGTTAGGATTCTCTACATCCGTTAGAAAATTAATTGGTTTCTGATTCTCTTTATGTGAAACACTTCCAGAAAGTTAATCAACATAAGCGAAAATTCTTGGAAATGTTTCACATAAAAAGAGATCAGAAATCAATTTCCGAACGGATGTAGAGAATTTTTAAGGCATATACCAAAGTATTGTTATACAAACTAGAAAATAAGTTTCGAACAATGGTGTTTGTTACATTGATAGGTGTTTTATGGATAGTATGAGTTTAAATTCAGATTATGTATCAAGTTCAAATAATTATAGTGATACCCAACTCTGACACAACTTTAATATAGCTCGTAATATAGCATGGGTTTCAGACCCCTGCTTAGCCTAACTTAATCTGTGTTGATAAATGTAGAACAAACTCTCCTCGGATCCAGTACATGGGTATTGTCGAAATGACACAGAATAATTGGGAATTGAAGCCTAACACGCTTTTTCCGAGGAGATGTCAGTTTCTATATTTATTATACAAATTATACTGGTTTACCTAGTTAATTTTTAGAATTACCGATTGATAATTAACCTTTAGAGGACCGGCAATTTGTGAGGAAAATTGATCTAAGAAAATTGGCCCAAAAGGTATCTTATATCATTGATTGATCATAGACAAAGTCTCGATCAGGGGGTGAGCCAATATATTAGCTTTCCGGCCCTCTACAGGAAGCTGAGAAGAATGTTTTTAAACAAACATGGGTAAGCAGTCTAGGTCATAAAACACAATAACACATGTGATGTCCTCAAGGGAATCTATGAAACATAATTTTACTGTTAATTTTAACTTTTGTATCTTATGTATAATACCGAATGTAACAAACGAGTTATACTGATTAAACCTAAAAATTCTATATTTCCAGGTTAAATAGTAATGACCACGTATTAACTATAGTTGCTCTCAATTTTATACTTGAAAAGGTCAACCATTAGGCTAACGAAACGTCGTGATTATGATTTTATAACAAATCTATAATAAAATAAACTACCAGTAAACGCAACAAAAATTTTACCAACTTTAAATTAATTAAACCTCTATTTTTAAAAAATCTTGAAGTCAGAGCTTTACAACATTTCGAGTCCTCCTAGGTCCTTTGAAACTGTTGCCCTTAATCATTTGCAGGCTGGATGGCTTCTTTCAGCTCTTTAGCAGTATCCACCATTCGCTCATCCACGAGGCTTTACGACTTTGAACCAAAAGACCGACGTAGTGGATCTTGGGATGTAAATACAGGCGATGATCTTTCCCAGCCTTCGTCTTGATTCGTCGCTCATATGACACGCGTTTGCTATATAATGCCACGTGAAGCGTGTATGAGGTACGTGAAAGACGCAGATTTGAGGGTGCAGAAGAGCGGCAGTGACGCGACGTCAGTGGAGGGAGCAAGGGAAAGGCAAGGGGATGTGTTATGGATATTCACCGGCAGAGATGAAACTGAACGTAGTCGGCCTCACAGCAGAGCGATCACAGAAGGACGCGGCAAACGGCGAAGGCTCCTTGTAAATCGCATCACAGATCAAACACGACTTGTATATTAAACGCGACCTGCCGTAGAACTCTCTCTCGACTGCTTGTCTTCTGTCCAGTCCGTCGCATCAATGAAATCTCAAAATTTGACGTTCTCATTCTCAGTTGTCATTCCGAGACAATTTTCAGATGATTTATTATTCAGGAAACAGACCGCAATCTGGGTCATTGTGACTCGAGTACACAGGGCGCTCAGAAAGTTTTGTCCTCTAGACTTACTGTTTAGAGTCTTTCAAAATACTCTCCACCACACTAGATGCATCTTTCCGTACGCCAAAACCAATCATCAAACCAGGTCTTCCACGTTTCTTCTGGGAGATCCGCGCTGCCAGAAACTCGTCGCTGAAAAAATGTCTTCCTTTGGTGCATTTTTTTACTTCTGCAAATAAGCCAAAGTCACAGAAGGCAAGATCTGGACTGTTTGGAGGGGGATCCAAAAGTGTTAGACTAGACTTGACCGATAAAGCGACCGTGACCTTTGATTTGTGCGCTGAAGCGTTACCGTGGTGAAGGAGCCACGTGTCGAATCAAAATCTTGGTCTCATGTTCCTGAGTTGTTCAATAACTTTTGGCAAACATGTTTGGGTGTACCAGAAACTAGTGACTATGCGCTATTTTTCTAACACGACTCATTCCACAATACCACGTTTTCCAAAGAATGCGGCAATCATGCGTTTCTTTGTCGAACGTGATTTTCGAACCTCCACTGGAGTTTTTTCGTTTTCAAAGAACCACACCTTGCTGAGATTTTGTTGGGACGTCTTAATAGTACAGCCAAGTCTCATCACCAGTTATGATGCTGCCAACATCCTTAGATGTTCCGGACTCAAAGCGTTTAAGCATCTTTTTGCACCATTCCACCCTATTGTGCTTCTACTCGTCCGTCAGTGAATGAGGCACCCAAAGTGAACAAACCTTCCTTACTTCTAGGTGCTTATGCAGGATGTCATAAACAGACGATGCACTAATCTGCACGAGTTCCTGAATCTGTCGATAGGTGATACGCCTATCTTCATTTAAGAGTTTTTCTACAGTAGCTACGTTTTCTAACACTGCTTCTTCTGGCCGACCGAAGTGCGGGTCGTCCTCCACACTAAAATCACCACTTTTAAATTGTTTATACCATCATCTTATGGTCTTTAAGGAAGGAAAATGTTCCCCCAAAACAGGAGTCATCTCTTCGAAACACTGTTCTGAACTTAAATTCCGTAAAAAATTGTAACGGATAACCACACGATATTCGGTTTTCGTCCACGTCGCCATTTCCCGATGTTTCCTCACTGCTTGCTCGGAAAGTAATGGTCACAGGAAATTGGCTTAGGCTTTAACACCCTAATTTTTCATGCTCTTTCGATTGGTAAAACATTCATTTAACGACGACCAATACAAAACGAACAAGATACAACTTTCCGAGCGCCCTATGTAGTTCGCCTTCCGAGATTAGTAATTCCCGAATACGACACGTCAGCTATCATTCGATGCAGGCCAACCAGACATCACACTCCGGTTGCAACCGAGCGCACGGAATTGAGAGTCCCCCTTCCCTGTCGCCACGCTCCGTCAGAGTTTTGTGACAGATCCAGAGAGGATCATTTCCAGGTTCCGAATAGATCATGCTTGTGAATCGTAATATTGCAAAGAAACTTGAGTATTCTGTACGCCATGCGTCTTGAGATTTGATTTATTTATCACTGAAAGATTTTTGACAGAGTTTTGTGAAAACTGATAGAGATATTCTCAGTTAAAAGCAAAAACGTGCCTATTCAGTGAAAGATGCAAGAAAAAGCTTATTCAAGAAAGGAGGCAAAAACGAACCTATTCAGGAAGAAAAACTATGTAAAAAACCAAATAGACAAGTTTTTGTCTCTTTTCCTAAATAGGCACGTTTTTGCCTCTTTCTCTAAATAGGCATGTTTTTGCCTCTTTTCATAAATAGGCACGTTTTTGCCTCTTTCCCTAAATAGGCACGTTTTTTCCTCTTTTTCTAAATAGGAAAATTCTTGCCTATTATCTTTTCCCTAAATAGGCAACTTCTTGACTATTTAGGAAGAGGCAAGAACGTGCCTAAATAGGCAAGTTCTTGTCCATTTTGGAACCGAGGAAAAAACGTGCCTATTCAAGAAAAAAACTTTGTAAAATAGGCTCGTTCTTATCTCTTTTCCTAAATAAGCCTCTTTAGGAAAAGAGGTTAGAACTATATGACGGTTTCAGATTAGCCAGGGATAATTTAAATGCCCGATTTCAAAACAAAGTTCCTCAAATCGATAATTACATTCATTTTAATTCAAGACGATACTTTCTTCTTGCATTTTAGTTAATTCAGACAATATTTTTATTTGTAAATTAAAAAGCTGTGGTTTTGAGTGCGATTTGTTGCAAATCCGTCCAACAAATATTTGCTTTTTCAGCCAATTTACCCTTTCCTTATCGCAATATACTGATGACAATTATTGACCTTGTTCTCAGTTGCGTTAGGAAATGAGATTAGCAACAATAAAGGAATAATGATTTAGATTCACTCGAACTCTACTTATTTTAATTTACTTTCTCAATTATCGATTTCACGGGCTTCCTTAAATCTTTCAAATTGTGAAAACTGAATTTAATTTAGATTGTGGGTAACATTGAGGCAAGAATAATTGCAATTTAACTTGTATTATTTTTAGTTTCAACTTACGTTCTGAGAACGTTTCAAATGACTCGAGTATTCGTTAGACGAGCTCCTTACAAAGTTGAAAATCTGATGATATTAATAAAATAATTCAATATTATTTGACGGTCTAATCGAATTTTTCTATATCCTGAGCTAGTTTCCTGACGTGATAACTGCCAGGTAGCAGTTGGCAAGTATTTCCTAACTGAATTCTACGGATAGAGAAAATATTGGCAGACGAAGTGCTACGTCTAGACTCCACTTAATTCCTCAATTCCTATAGGATTCATATCCTAACCATCAACAAGTTCCACAATTCTTCATAATCTTTTGTTCTGGCAGTGGATTACTTGTTTTTAATTTAATCTCAGCCGTGTGTAACTTTTAATCCTCACAAACGACCAATACTCAAGATTATCTGCAGCTTCGTAATTCGGAGTCAACTTAAATTCCAATCCTACTATTCTACTTGCGATCGGAAAATATCACACGGTGTATTGTTTTTACTAAGTACATTTCCGGTTCAAAATCGTGGTCCCTAAGCTCGCCTATCAGGAGATCGGGGAAACGTAAACTTTCCAAGGCTTGCAAAAAATGGAGAGCAGCAGGAGTTAGGTGCCCCTTCTCGCGCCAAACTCCATGAGCCCTTGGATTACTTTTCTTAGAAAAATATCGCCTCTCACCTCGCAAGAAGGATCGAAACGAAAGAGAACGAGACCAGGTAGCGGGTCGCTTTTATAATTTCGGCCTCTGGCCTCCCTACTACCGGCCCCCGATACTTCCGGCACGCGGCGCTTCCTAATTCGCATGGCCTTCGATTTTCTGTCCCAATCGGGTGAGTTTTTCCCGTACCCTTCTGTCAATTTTACACGCGCTTTTTACTTTGGCATGCAAATCTTTGGTGCCTTTCCTCGCCCCCCCCCCCCGCCAATTCTATTGGTTCGGCTTCTTGGTCTTTCTGGCGCTATTTTTTCCCGCCGAATAGTTTTTCTCCCGCCTGTGAGGTTTTTATTTCCGACTAGAATGTTCTCGAACCCTCTCGATTCTCAGTACCATATTATCTATTCCTTTTCCCCGTATCTTTAATTTGGTAAACCTATTTTTTATATTGCCTTTTCTTTTATTTTTCTAATAATTGACATCTAATTATTGAGGGTCATTCGGATCCTCAATAATTCGAGCCCTGAAAATCGGTCAACTTGCCTATTTAGACAAGTTACTTTGTTGAAGCTATTATCTTCTTCCTAAATAGGAAAGTCCTTGCCTCTTTTCCTGAATAGGCACATTCTCACGCTTAGCGGACAATTGGTTCTTTAGATCTGGAACTCCAAACGATAATTTTCCTAACAGTTCTGGACAGTGAATAAATCTCGTATCAGTTTGAGGATGACCATCATGAACAGTAGTAAATTTACAGTAGTAAATGTCTCTCTTGGTTAGTAAAGAATTTGAATCTTTCGCATAGTATTTATCAATAATCTGCCCTTGGAAGAATAGAATCCATCTTCTTTGTATATCAGTTTAAGAAATCTGCTTTGAACTTGCTTTAATAAATCAACCGTATTTAGTTTATATACGAACGACTATTCCACACGACTACCGCGTATTCCAGTTTCGATCTACCGAACGAAGTTAGCAACACTATCAGCGCTTGTTTATTTATAAAGTCTTTATATGATCTTAGTATAGATCTTAATGTTTCTTCATTACATTTCAGCAGTCGAGTTTTAATTTAGAAGACCAAGGTATTTAAGAGGAATGTGAATAAAAATTCTAGTATTATTACAAAACAATGTCCACTTACCTGACTTAAGGGACGAATTCTCTCGTGAATGGACTTCTCCGCTTGCAGAGCGGACGGTGGCGGATGATCGGGAGTTGGTGGCTGGACGTAATGAGTCGGGCTGGTCGGTAGCATCATTTGTACGCGTTTCAGTCTCTTGTCAGTCGCTTCACGACCTTCCTGCATCTGAGCATCATTTCCGTCACGCTTATCATCAAGCAAACTCTCCTGGGAAGACTTTAGCGTGAGGAACGCATTTGAGACAAAAGTCCGCTCTTGAGGCGTTCCGCTCTCGCTGCAGGGCGATTTATCCGTGTTAGTTGGACTGCTGTCGAGATCATAATTCTCGTAGGCGCGTTCACAGTGTCGACGAAGCTTTCGTCTAGGATTCTGCATCTTAATTGCTCGGTTCTCGACAATTGAAGTGATGGCAACCGGTTGGACGCCAGATTCCAGTCTCTGAAGATCATACCGTGCCTTCATATCCACGTATTGGTCCACACTTCTCGTCACGTGCCTCAGCTGTTCCCGACGCGCCTGCAGTTGCTCAAGGTCGATGTGACTCCGGGCACCACTTCGGGCAAGGAACAGGTACTCGTAGTTGCTTGGTCCCAAGGAACAGTCAGCCGAGAGGGACATCTGAGTCTGTAGGTGCGTCGGTGAAACAGAGAGGTTTCTACGTGGCGGTTTTTTAGGAGGTGTTGGCTGTAAAAGAAAGAAAAAATAACACGATATCTCAGTTGTTTTACTTATTCTGCAATTAGTAAAAGAAATCTAGATTTTCATTCCAAAGAATGAGAATACTCCGGGCGAAGTTAAATCGATACTTTCGTGAATCCCATCAAGGAAGATTAAACTAAGAATGAGATGACACAGCAAACAACCGAGAGAAATCGAGAAGTTCCTTGTTTCATCATTGGAATTTCTTTCCTTGGACATAGTACGGATTTTTACTTATTTCTTTCCTTGGTAAAGTGTTTTCATTTCGGAGGAAATGCCAGGTCGATTTAACTTACCGAGACTTTACTGTTGGAGGCGGGACTGTGCGATGAGCTGGACAGGGGTGCCATCGGCAAGTAGTTCCCTGAAGCATTGGAATCGCTCGGTAAACATCGTCGGTCTCGCGGGCTCGGTCCACCGACGCTTGACGATGAGGAGACGCTCAATTGGTCTGACTCCCGACCACCCCCGTATCCCGGCGGCAATGTCAAGGACAGGTCCTCCGATGCGAAGCTACCCTCCATTATTCCTCGTGGAATGGGTGGTGTTTGGTAGAGGCCACTGTCAGAACCCCTGAACAAACAGAATTATCCATATTCAAGGAACAAGGTTCTCGTAATTAGAACAACAGGTCACTTCTATTCTTCCCCTTGCACTGATCTACAAATCTTCTTCATTTTCAAGCCACAACTAAATTAACAATTGTCCAAAAATAGTGTAGAAACTACGCTAGAAGCGTGAAGTGTTTTACTCTGTCATACCGTATAATGTCGCATGATGGTGTTGTTATGGTGGTAATGTTTAATGGTCTGTCTTCAGGTGTTTGATCTGAACTTGGAAGGGTGTTAATGGAGTTGAGAGTGTCGGACATGGACATAAACACACTGTCGAAGACGGAGCTGGGGTCGGAGTACTCTGTCATCTGGAGGTATCTCCTTGCCCCGTCCATAGACTCCCAAACATCTTCACTGAAACCCCCCAACCAATCAAAACCTCAAGCACATTATACTTCACTAATGTCTACTCTACAGCCGCACAAAAAGCAGGCAAACAAATCTAATACATTCTCTCATAGTGATGAGAATGTAAAAAAGTTAGTTGACGAATTAAGTTTAGAGTTTAATTTCATCAATTTAGTGAAATTTAAAGACGAAACCATAAATGTATCATTTGCAATACAAAAACGCAAGCCTGTGGGAAAACTTGATACCAAGCTGGAAACGGGTCTCGACTTTTTAATGAGACGAAGCTGCAGACTAAGGATGATGATGAGGTGGATGAGGTCTTGGTTGAGGAGGAAAATGGAAAGAGAAAAGAGAAAGAGGAAAAATAAAAGGAGGGAAGGAGTAAGTAATAGAGGTGGAGTTGAAGTTGGCGAACTGGGTGCCGGTGGTCGATGGGGGTGAGTTGGTTGGAGTGCGATGGTTATTAGTTTTATGTCGAGACGGGCTAACATTTACATTGTTTAACGTGATGGATTCATCTGCGTTGGCCGGTGGGGAAACCAACGTCAAACATCGCCTGGGTTCGAAAGTCTGAAACAGCGAGTGCACCGCCAGCAACAGCGGTTGGAGTACCAATGGGGTTGCGAGGGTGATCCAGAGCCAAGGGGGCGGTTGGACCCACCATCGCCTGCCTACATCAGGAAAATTAAACCAAGCCAAGCGGTGCTTAACGCGCTGGGGCTACACGCGCGACCTCTCCGCACCACCTCCGCCCTTCTTGCAGCCTGCCGCAGTCCGAACCACCCCCGCTAACACCCTCTCCCGCTCATTCACTCTGCTAGTCCACATCTACGCTTTTGTTTGCCCACATCTCCTATATTAAACCCCTCTCGACGCAGCCGACATGCTACTGCCTATATCTGGTCATACAGGGCGTCCCAAAACCCTGGTCTTATAATAATAAAATAGGGATCCATAGCATTCAAGAGGCTCGAAAATTCTTTATCTTCGATGATGTTCACCTCTCTTCTCCTCCTTTTAAGCCATTAACCCTCAACTTCATTTCTGGCGATGAAGAAAATTCCACATTCAAAGATTATTCCCTTCATTATTTTTTGTTCTCCTTACGCACTACGTACTCTTGGCACTTGAGCCCAACCAACTCACACCCATCGATTTTTGCTAACAAAATAAAATCATTATAGAAAAGAAATATTGCCACAATAATTAGTAGAGGGAAGGACTTAGCTGAACAGATTAAACATTTGAGTTTATAAAAGTTGATAGAAACAAATCAATAAAGTGCTAAATACCCAGCAGGTACTTACGCCCAGAATCTCAAGTGCGTAATATTGAAAATTCTGCAAAACATGACGCCTTTTTTTTAATACGAGACGACCGTTTGATATTATACGGAACGCGTCGATACGGTGACTAAGCACAAGATTCTGTTCTCGGTATTTCTCGCTCAGTTATCGAATACGCGAATATTACCGAGTGCAATAAAGTTGAAATACGACCAGTGCGCAATATGTGAGCTATATTCATTTACTCCTCTCTAAAGTAATCAGCACAATTCCTCTTTATTAATAGCAAATGGTCTGTTATTGCAGGTATCAAAGTATCAAAGGAAAGCTGCTTTTCAGGTTGATTAGTAATTTTTATTTTACAGTAACTTTACTTACCTTTGAATTATAATTATATTTAATAAAAGAAATTCAAATTAATGGAAATTTTAAGAATAAAATAAGGTAGCAACATAGAGCGTACATAAGGCTTGCAAAAGGCTGGAAACGAAGGGAAGAGTATGAAAAGTACTTACAAAGAGGCAGCGGAAGTACCGGAAACTCGACGATCATCGTCTCGAGGCTTGTGATAAAACTGCCATTGAGTGGGCGATGTCCCTTCCGCTGGGGAGAGATCGTCTCCCGGGCGAACATTCTCATAGGGGCTGCCCAACGAATCGCCACCCTGCACCGGAATTGGCGGCAAGTTCTCACTGTCGGCATCGCTTTCCACCCCCGACGAAGATCGGTGTCCTCAAACACAAATAGAGACCCTATTCACTTTTCCAATATATGACCCTAGTTACGAATCTATCTTTTGTCAGCTTCAAGCTTCAAGGGAACGGTTTACCGAGTCAAATAAAAAAAAAGGGCGATCAAAATGAAATATCGATAAAGCAATCTTACGTTTTATCACAGCTGTGATATCCTGCGTAACATGTGGAGGAAATTGACCAAGAAGGTCCAGCACCGTGTTTTGTCGTGAATCTCTAATTCCAAGATCTACACCTCGATCCAAAAGCGCTCGCACTACTTCCATTTTTCCACAAAGGGCAGCTTCATGCATTGCAGTACCGGCGGAAGTTCTGGTGTTGACGTCTACGCCCGCCGCGAGGAGAACCTCAACAACAGCTCTGGAAAATTAAATTTTATTTATAATAATTTAAAATCAACAAGGGGTAGCCCAAGTGCATTATTAGGTAACTCGTGATTTTGTCAACCGTCGAAGTTAATTGACATTTTTTGCATAAGATCAGCTGACAATCAGGTCGATTTGGTTGGAAACCTTTGGATCAACTGATTCGAACTTTTTCATCTATTGCCCTCCCAGTTTTTATGGTTTTCAACGTTGCATTCAAATCTAATACTAATATGATCTTTAAGTTTTTATGATCTTTACGCATGTTGTCTTTTAGTAATCAAAAACAAATCACAGACAAGATGGATCCAGAGTTGTTTTTCCTTTCTTCGACCGTTATTAATAAATAATTAATTATCCAATAATTATTGCAAAGGTATTTCGGTCTTGCGGTCTTTTAATTCATTATAGATTAAAATTGCCATTGCAATCTTTTTAACCCATGTGAGCAAGCTTGGTCAGACTTAACACATGAATGGCTACAAGATCAAAAATCAGACAAAACAACAAATGAACAGATAAACAGACAGACAAACAAATGAACATAGATAAAACATTCGAACAAAATACCGGGTGCCAACTATCCACGTAGGATAACGAAATTTATTATTTTAATTCAGGTAGTAGGAACTTTTTAAAAGGAGCTAACAACAATAGACTAATTTTAAATCTTGGTTGTTCTCGGCAGAAAATGGATTTTTTTATAGAATCACTAAGTCTTCATAAAAAAAAACACGATCCGAAAATTTTAGGTTAAGTTGAGTGTTTTCGACGGAAAATTGAATTTTTTGTAGAAAAATCACTAAGCCTTGATAGAAAAAAACAAGATCCAATCATTTTAGGTTATCTTGAATGTTTTCGCCGGGAAATTGAATTTTTTATAGAAAAATCACTAAGTCTAGATAAAAACATACAAGTGGCAAGAATTTGAGGTTATTTTGTGTGTTTTCGGCGGGAACTGGATTTTTTTATAGAAAAATTACTAAGCCTTGATTTAAAAAAACAACATTCAACCATTTTAGGTTAAGCTTGGTGTTTTCGACGGGAAATGGAATTTTTTTATAGAAAAATCACTAAGTCCAGATGAAAGCTTAAAAGTGGCATCAATTTGCGGTTACCTTGGTTGTTTTCGGCAGGAAATGGATTTTTATATAGAAAAATCACTAAGTCTTGCTTTAAAAAAACACGATCCAACAATTTTAGGTAAAGTTTGGTGTTTTCGACGAGAAATGGAATTTTTTAGAGAAAAAGCACTAAGTCCAGATGAAAAAAAAAACAAGATGCAATAATTTTAAGTTATATTGAATGTTTTCGCCGGGAAATTGAATTTTTTACAGGAAAATTACTGAGTCTAGATGAAAGCTTACAAGTGGTAACAATTTGAGGTTATGTTGGGTGTTTTCACCGCGAAATGAAATTTTTTATAGTAAAATCACTAAGTCTTGATTTAAAAAAAAAAAAAACAAGTTCCAACAATTTTATGTTAAGTTGGGTGTTTTCGCCGGGAAATTGAATTTTTTATAGAAAAATCACTAATTCCAGATGAAAGTTTACAAGTGGCAACAATTTGAAGTTATCTTGGTTGTTCTCGGCAGAAAATGGATTTTTTAGTAGAAAAATCACTAAGTCTTGATTTAAAAAACAAGATCCATCAATTCTAGGTTAACCCATTAACGACTAAAGCTATCAATTTTATAACATGAGTTTGACCGCAAAATTTATGAGTATAACAAAACAATAAATAAATCAAAAGTACTGTTCCTTATGTTTTTGGGTGAGCTAAATTCGAATCCGTGGTCAAAATTCGAATATTTTGACTTCA
>JBAGKK010000567.1:146507-166389 GCA_037177015.1 Euceroptres primus | reverse complement strand
AGATCACTTAAAAGGAAGGATATCGACTGTAGCAGATCAATTAAAACCTTCATAGCATGCGCTTAACACATATAATGCACAAGTTATTTCTTGTTTCATTGTCGTTAAGGAATTTTGACGAAATGGAACGTTTCCGCAAAGTAGTTTCTGTGACATTGTTATTCACTGGGAGAGCAAATGGGGATGGGAATCGGCTGTAGCAGATCGTGCAGATACTGCAGGGATGTGCAGTTACGCATGTAGTGAGCGTGTAATCTAAATAGGTTCTGCACTAAATAAATATGGGGACACAATTAGGTAAATGTGAATCTTCCTAGCTGGTTAGAGAACGTTCTATAGTAGTTTGTACATAGGGTGCTTGAGGGTATGAGTTTGAAAATGTGATTGTGTGAGGGTGGTTGGGGGTAGCCACGTTATGGTGAGAAAGGCGGGAGGCACGAATGCCCGCCGCTTCTGCATGGGGGATTCGGCAGGCGAAGTTTCCACATGAGTGGACAACATTGATAGAACCTGCGGGGGGGCTACTGACTGTGCTTCATCCCTTCGCCAAACTCGAACTAACTTCGGGGCGGTGAGCTCTCATCCCCTGCTTTAAGCTGGCTTTCATTATTTTCCTATAATTTGCAACAGCCTCGATTCACTAAGGGAGGCCGCGTTTTTATGTGTGTTTACCGTCTTATGCTTATTTACCTGATGTTCCATAATAGATGAAACTGGATAAGACTATTCTGCCAAGAGCAGAATAACTACTGTATTAACGATCTCCTCCGGTAAAGAGTTGCTGAGCTGAAGCCATACAAATGCAGTTGCCACACCTGAGACGAGAGCGATAATTATGGCTGAAACTGAAAAGTTTGGTTCTTCAGATATTGTTATAAATGCTGTATGAGGTTTTCATGTTGTGAATCCTTTAGAGAAAAATTTTACCTGCATGATCGTTCGTTCTGGCTTAATATGATACGACAAATACGATTAGACTTCCGAGTAAGAAGGAAATTATTGGACCTCAAAAACTGGGGCACCAGCGTGTGAAAAATATGAGTCCTATTGCACTTAAAAATATGCAGAGTATTCCTAATAACGATTTCCATAGTGGCTCGTTCTCAGAGAATCTCTTCACTCCTGTAAAAGCAGTGTTTAAAGAAGTGTAAAAGCACTCCAGGAAGCAGTGTTTAATGTTTTTTTGTTCTCAATAATTCATTGAGCATTCTAATGAGAAAAGAGGAGAGTCAGGGATTTGTCAAAATGTCAGAAATATAGGAAATATATATATACAGTAAGGTCGTTTTCCAAGCAGTCATAAGGGACATAATGTATAATTTTAAAGAACTATGCTATATGAGAATATGTATCTGAAAAAAGGCTTTAGCGCCCCATTCCGCCATATTGGATATAACATAGTTTACACAGCAGATTTTTCCTATGACTGCTTCGAAAATGTCCTTACCGTATTTTTTCAATATGAATAAAACCAATACCTCCTCATATGATGATGAGAATGTAAAAAACAAAAGTATTACTTGGATTCTTTCTTGGTATTATATTATTTCTTGTTTCCAAAAGAGGTACAACAGAAAGTAACCCCTCTGATATAAAAAAACGATCAAAAAGAAAAAGGCCTTAAGAAGTTTTTCTAAGTTATAATCCAAAGTAATTGATTTTTTTTAGCAGAAATTGCACATCCCTGTTCAAGATCTGTTTTCCCTTGAACTTTTGGGGGCGAAAAATTAGCAGTTTGTGTCAATAGATCCGGATTAAGAATTTCGGGTCTTGAACATCATTAGCTCCAATATTCAAAAAAAAATATTTTTTAATAAACCTATTTTCCACTTACAAGTGGCTTATTGCAAGATATACTTTGTTCGCTTACAATGCAGATATAATTCCATAATATAATAATACAATATAATTGCACTTGGGGAAATTCACTGAAGAAAATCAAATTGTAAATTTATTTCGATAAGAAAATATTGCAAAATATTATAAATATGGCTGCTCTCATTATATAGAAAGGTAGAGTCCATGTCATCTGATCACGGGAATTTTCATGTCAGAATAGGATTTGGCCCTAATTCGGGATATATGATTGCTTGGTGGTAAAAAAAAATCCCACAAAATATTTTTTGAAAATCAAAAAACAAATAACGGAGATTTGGGACTTTGAGTTTTTGTGCAACTTTTAAACTTCTACAGTCCTACCGGAAAATATTACTGGAAAGTTGTGTTTCGTTGATTCCGGATATTTTGGAATGAATCTTAAAATTTTATTTAAAAAATGGTACTCTTCAAAAATAAATTTTCTTTGTCATTTTGTTTATTAAATAAAAAAATACTAAACACTTTTTTCAAAAATCGGCTGGGAACGCAGTGTGCAGAATTTAACTAACTTTCATTTAAAAAAAAAGAAACGTTCGAATCGAATTAAAATTGTGAGCTTAATTCCCAATAAAAAATTACTGCTGCTAAAAATAATTGTAAATGAAAAAAAAATGTATGCAACTTATTCACCATGAAAAAATCTATGTTTTATAATCAAATGAATAAGTTTCGATCTATCTTAATATTTTAATAACAACACGAAATTAACAAGTAAAAATTTTCAACGGTAAAAAATTACTGCTGATAAAAATAATTGTAAATGAAAACAAAATGTATGCAACTTATTCACCATGGAAAAATCCATGTTTTATAATCAAATGAATAAGTTTCGATCTATTTTAAATTTTGATAACAATATGAAGTTAACAAGTAAAATTTTTTTTTGTCGATTTTTATAGAGTGACTAAATTGAGAAAAAACATGAAAACTGTGAATCAATCTGTTTCACTTTTCAGAGAAACAACTTTTGTTTTGTTATAATAAACTGCAATTATTCAAATTGAACTATCAAGGAAAATTCTTTTATTTACATTTTTCAGAGTTCAAATTTTTTTTAAATCGTACAAATTAGTTTTTTATTTTTTATCGCAACTATCGGTAGGCTGTGTAAAAAAGAAACTTTTGTGGTTTTAGTTCACCCCCCCCCCCCCCACCCAATCTTCTTTAGTTTAGTGAAAAATGAATTGCCAAATTTTTTCAGACTTAAAGTTCGAAGTTTTTGAACACGAAAAGAGTTAATTGAAAAATTAATTACTGAAATAAAATTCTGTATCTTTTTAATATGTTGTAAATATTTCTAATGGATTTTTTAAAAACATTAATCTAAAATCTAAAGAAACGAAGCATCATTTTGTTATATCCCAGAAAAATTTTAATTTATCTTCAGCTGTTAATTTGAATAATTTTTCCCTTTTGTAGTTTAATCAGTAATTTGGTTAGTTCGCCTTTAATAAGCAATTTTAAACTGCAATTTTTTTAGGTTTAATAAAGTGATGAATTTTTTCTTCGATTTAAACTTAAAAAATTGTATACTAGTTATTATCAAATTTTTTAAAAGAAATTCCAAATTAAAAAAAATACTTTTTAGCTAGTTGCAAAAAATTGTAACTCGAACGAAATTTTTAATAAATTGCTTATTCTTATTTTTTTATGTTGAACCATTTTCTGAAAAGTTTATTTTCTTTGCATAAAGTGGTTTGTTGAAAAATGTAGATTCTTAAATAAGTGAAAATTCTTAGTCGTTACCTATAAGTGTAAATAAAAAAAATTTCAATCATTTTCTCATTAATAAAAATAAATTTCCCTTTCTTTTATCAAGAAATATTAATTTATAAAAAAATGACGATTCAGTATCTATAATTTATGTTATAAAATAATTATATAAAAATATTGAATAAAATATATAAATTATATATATATATATATATATATATATATTAAAATTAATTATTATATTATATTATATTATATATAAATTAAATATATACATATATTTTATATAAAATATTTTATAGAATAATTTTATAAAATATTTTATAAAATAATTTTAGAAAATATTTGATAAAATATTTTACAAAATAATTTTATAAAATATTTTATAAAATAATTTTAGAAAATATTTCATAAAATAATTTTAGAAAATATTTAATAAAATAATTTTAGAAAATATTTTATAAAATAATTTTAGAAAATATTTAATAAAATAATTTTAGAAAATATTTTTTAAAATAATTTTAGAAAATATTTTATAAAATAATTTTAGAAAATATTTTATAAAATAATTTTATAAAATATTTTATAGAATAATTTTATAAAATATTTTATAAAATAATTTTAGAAAATATTTGATAAAATATTTTATAAAATAATTTCAGAAAATATTTTACAAAATAATTTTATAAAATATTTTATAAAATAATTTTGAAAAATATTTTATAAAATAATTTATATATTCTAAAATATGTTTAGTGAATATCAGGGTTCTATTTTTGTCTGATTTTCACGAAATATATTTATGGACGTTTTTTAAATATTTTCATTCCTATACAGTAAGATTAAAATTTAAAATTTTTTTTTTTTAGATTTCGAAACCCTAAAACCACAAATTATTCTGAACTTTGGAAGTAAATTAATTTTCAAAATAGAACCTTGTGGTTCTAGGTTCGCGATTTGTTATGTAAATTAAACAGAAAATTATATTCCAGTTATACTCTTATTTACAGTTGAATATATAATTTTAATATTTTCACCGGTAAACGCAGACTTTGAGGTTATGTATACTCACTGGTATGTAAACCATTGTTTTCATTATTAAATTGTAGTTTCCGAAAATCCATTTTGGAAGAGCATTTCATTTCGAAAATGAAAGTAAAATTAAATTTTTACACATTTTATCATGATATAAAAAATAAATAAAAAGTAAACTAGCTGGGACACAAAATTGTACGCATAGAGAAATACTTAAAATAAAATATACTAATACTAAAAATATCCTGTATGCCACGATGCAACGGATGCAACAGCTGATACGCCGAGATACGCTTTTAACTGTTGAAATGAAAATTTTTTATTTTCATTTTCTATGTGAAGTTTGCGTAACTGAAAATTTGTATTTGAAGAAAAAAAAACAATGTGTGTATTGTCTGCTTGTGCCACGTGAATCAGTGTTAGATAAATATAAGCAATATATAGGTAAGTAGTATGATCGACCGTTCACGGAACTCGAGCAAGGGTGTCGTTAGTTTTACGCAGGGCCCTAACCAAAAAGAAAACTTACTTATTTTTGGGAAAAATCACTTTATTCTTGAATTTTTGATTCATTTTAAATAAACTAAAAAGGAAGTTTTAAGAATGGAATAAAATTACAGTACAATTCATAAGATTCCAATTTGAAATCCATCCTAAACTAAATTTTGTCAAGAAATAAATATATTTATTTATATATTTATATATTTATATTTCCCAAGACCGGATGAAACACTTTTCGTTACCAACACAATCTCTTAAGTAACATTTTTCACAATAAATATTTTTACAATGAACCAAATGTAATAAAGTATAAAATACAGGGCGGATACGTAATGGCTTACTTAAATGGAGAAAAACGCTACCCGAATCTGCTGTCCAACAGTAAACCTAATAAGTGATATTTTCTCTAGAGGTTATTTTCCCGTGCACGGTTACCACAAAATAGTCCTTACAGCAAATGTCACTTACTAGGTTATAATTTTGGACAGCAGACATTTGCATGTTATTCAATACATGTAAGCCGTTACGTGTCCACCCTGTATATTACAATTTGCTATTTGCAGTCAGGAAAAAGGAAAAAGGAAAGGAAGGAAAATAAGGAAAATAAAACAATTCGTTAAATCTTATCAAAATCATTTGAGATTAAAATGTAACACAATTTTTGTACATTATTATAGTTTTTATTTAGAGAGTTTTCACAAAAGGAAAAGGAAAGGAAGGAAAATAAGGAAAATAAAAAAAATTAGTTAAATTTTATCAAAATCATTTGAGCTTAAAATATAATTCAATTTTTGTACATCATCATATTATAGTTTTCATTTAGAGAGTTTTCACAAAAGGAAAAGGAAAGGAAGGAAAATAAGGAAAATAAAAAATTAGTTAAATCTTATCAAAATCATTTGAGTTTGATTTCAGTCTGATTTGAATTTCTTAAATTCTAAAATCATTTGAGATTGAAATATATCACAATTTTTGTACATCAACAAATTATTGTTTTTATTTACAGAGTTTTCACAAAACACTTTACTTGTTGTATATGTATACTTTTGGCGTTTTGTTAATAAACAAATAAAATCAGAAGTTATTAGTACAATTTTTTTTATAATCCATATTATTGATATTTACAATTTGTTATACTTTATCACATAATTTACAGCTAGCAATTAAGAATTAACAAACTGATAAGTTAAACATTTTCCAATTTTTTTTGAAGAAAAATAAAAAAATGAGTTAAACCTTAATTAAATCATTTATCATTAAAATATAACACAATTTTTACACATCTTCGGTGAAAAAGTTGGAAAATTATACTTAAGTATTTTTTGACCTAGGGCGCCGAGACGAATATTACTTTCCTGCCTCCAGTAAGAAAATTTAGTACCGAGACTCGCCACCAGGCGGAAGTGCAGTGGGGTTCAAGATGGCGACGCTGGATCAATGAAATTGGAGTAATTCGTAGTAAATTGAAAAAACGGATGTGTGCAGGTGAATTTCGTGAAGTGTTTTGTGTGTAAATGGGCCATGGGCAAGGATCAGGAGCTGCTGGATGCAGCCAGGAGCGGAAACGTGACAGTGGTGGAGAAAATTCTGGGTCAACGTGCGAAGAGGAGTGGTCCCTTGGCAAGGTGGGTGTTACCAAAGCACGATTTACCTTTACTTTATCATAACCGACTGTCTCTAAAACCTAAACGAATTTCTCACCCAAAAAAGCAATATCTCTAAAAAGACAGAAGGAAAATTGAGAGTAGAATCGATGCATGAAGTGTGACTGGATAGGTCAGTGATTCCACGAATCCCGTGCTTATTTTTTCGAAAAAGGTCCACATCTCATAAATTAAATTAATATGTAATTGAAATTAAAGTTGATAGAGTTTTCTGTAAAGGAAAAATATTAATAATTAAATGGGAAGGACGAATTTTTTCTGGAGTGTCGGAGTTGCGTCCGGCAATATTGAGGTTAGAATGACATTCATCCCCATCTGTCATTTGTCATTGGGGGAATTCCTTTTTAGCACTCAACTCGATAATTCACCCACTTGTTTCGAGATGTATTATTATTAGATGACTGGGATTTGACCCAGATGTTTATTATTTCAAGAAATGAGTTAATGTTTGTATAATTAATTTCGTGTTAATTACTCTTGTACAAAAGTATAACTATATTAGGGTGGTGCAAAAATGCATTGGAAATAAGTGCGTTTTTTTTTGTTGCAAAGAAAAAAATGAAATTTAGAAATTCCGCAAGCCCCATGAAGTTTAACACGTATTTCCCATAAGAAAAAAAGACGATTTTGTAAATTTTATTCAGAATCGTCAATATTAGGTGAATCGAGTTTAAATTGAACTTAATTTAACTTAACTTAAATTTCTCTTCACAAATAGTCATAGAATACAAATCAAAAATTATTTTTTAAATATCGCCATAAGTCTGTTTTATAGGGTGCCAAAAAAACCCCGAAAGTGAAAAATTGGGTTTTGCGAGTTTTTGGCGCTAATTATGATTTTTTTGCGGTTTTTTTAGTGCAAATTATTTCTAATACATAAAATATTTCTTTCTACTGATAGTTAGATGTTTAAATAAATTATTTAAACAATTTATGATTGTTTATAGCAATTTTCTCTTAGAATAGAATTAGAAAATCGAGGTTTTTTTCGAATTTTTCAACTTGTTTTCAACTTTTCTGTTAGAGCGAGGCAACAATCAATTCAGGTAAACAGAAATAATTTTTTAAACAATTTATTATTATTTATAACAATATTTTCTTAGAATAATGCTAGAAAGTTACGGTTTTTTCTAAAATTTTCAATTTTTTGTTCATATTCCCCCCAGATTTGTTCGAATCCACAAAAAAATAAGTGCTTTTTTTGTAGGAAAAAAAAAGAAATTTAAAGGTTCCGCAAACCCCATGAAGTTTAACACGTATTTCCTATAAGAAAAAAAAAAAATGTTTTTGTTAATTTTATTACGAATCATCAATATTAGGTGAATCGAGTTGAAATGTAATATTTCTTTTCACAATTAGCCATAGAATACGAATATGTCTGCTTTATAGGGTCCCAAAAAACCCCATAAGTGAAAAATTGGGTTTTGCGAGTTTTTGACGCTAATTATGATTTTTTTGCGGTTTTTTTAAGTACAAATTGTTTCTAATACGTAAAGCATTACTTTATATTGATAATTGGATCTTTAGAAAATTGTTTAAACAATTTATTATTGTTTATAACAATTTTTTCTTAGAATAGATAGTCGCGGTATTTTCCGCATTTTTTAACTTGTTTTCAACTTTTGTGTTAGATCGAGGCAACAAGCAATTAAAGTTAACAGAAATAATTTTTTAAACAATTTATTATTTTTTATAACAATATTTTCTTAGAATAATGCTAGAAAGTTACGGTTTTTTTAAAAATTTGCCATTTTTTGTCTACAAATACAATACAATATTCCCCCCAAATTTGTTCGAATCCACAACAAAATAAATGCGTTTTTTTGTTGGAAGAAAATGATGTTTAGTGATTCCGTAAGCCTCATGAAATTTAACACCTACTTCCCATAAGAAAAAAGACGTTTTTGTTAATTTTATTCAGAATCGTCAATATTAGGTAAATCGAGTTGACACTCAACATGTCTCTTCACAATTAGCCATAGAATACGAATCAAGAATTACTTTTTAAATATCACCTCCAAAAGTCTGTTTTATAGGGTCTATTGAAACTCCATAAGTGAAAAATTGGGTTTTGCGAGTTTTTGGGGTTAATTATGATTTTTTGCGGTTTTTTTAGTACAAATTGTTTCTAGTACATAAAATATTACTTTCTATTGATGATTAGATCTTTAGAAAATTGTTTAAACAATTTATTATTGTTTCTAGCAATTTTCTCTTAGAATAGAGAGTCGCGGTTTTTTCCGAATTTTTCAACTTGTTTTCAACTTTTCAGTTAGAGCGAGGAAATAATCAATTAAAGATAACAAAAATAATTTTTTAAACAATTTATTATTATTTATAAAAATATTCTCTGAGAATAATGCTAGAAAGTTGCAGCTTTTTCTAAAATTTTCCACTTTTTGTTCAATTTTGAATTAGAGTGAGATAATAATTATTTCAAGTGAACAAAAATAATTATTTAAACAATTTAATATTCTTTTAAATAATATTCTTGTTGAATAATGCTAGAAAGTTGCAGTTTTTTTCTGAAATATTCAACTTTTTGTCCACTTTTCGCGTAGAGTGAGTTAATAATTAATGGAGTTGAACAAACATACTTTTTTAAACAAATTATTATTTATAACAATATTTTCTTAGAATAATGCTAGAAAGTTGCGGTTTTTTCTAAAATTTTGCCCTTTTCATTCACTTTTCAATTAGAGTAAGGTAATACTAATTAATGCAAGTTAACAAACATAATTATTTAAACAATTGATTATTATTCATAAATATCTTTTCTTATAGTAATGCTAGAAAAAAAGGTCTCAATGAAAATATTAATTGATTATAACATTGTTATAATCAATTAATTATTTGATTGAGGCTTTTTAATCTCTATATATGTATATTATCATCGAAGGGGATGGACGGAGGGGGATTTTCTCCTGGAAAGGGGGCGGTGGGGTGACAGTAAAATGTGTGCAATTACAAATTTTTCTTTTACGCTTCACAATAAACTTCATGTTGTAATTCAAAACAAAATTTTTACAAGTCGTTTACAGACTTTCTCCTCCTACCTACTCCTAATTATTCCATTCTTTGTTTTTATCTCTATTGTTAGAGAGCCTTTTTGTTTAAATTAATATTTTTAAAACATTAGCAAAATAGTAAAAATACTCTACTTTCAAAAAAATAGAATACTATTCAAAAAATGATTCTTGTAGATGTTCATTTATTATTTTTTTATAACTAAAAAGTTAAACCAAAACTGAAGATTTCAGAAAAAAGCGCAACTCTCTAGCATTACTCTAACAGAAGATAGTTATAAACAATAATCAATTATTTAAATAATTATGTTCTTTAACTTGCATTAATTATTATCTCATGAAGTGAAAAGTGGACAAAAAGTTAAAAATTCCAGAAAAAACCGCAACTATCATGCATTACTAAAGGAGAAGATAGTTATAAATAATAATAATTTGTTTAGATTTTTGTTAAATTGCATTAATTATGAACTCACTTGAAGCGAAAAGTGGACAAAAAGTTGAATATTTTAGGAAAAACCGTAAATTTCTAGCATTATTCAAAGAGAATATTATTAAAAATAGTTAAATAGTTAACAAGTAAATTGTTTTAACAATTATTTTTGTTAACTTTAAATAATTATTACCTCACTCTAATTGAAAAGTAGACAAAAAGTGGAACATTTTAGAAAAAAACCGCGACTTTCTAGCATTATTCTAAGAGTATATTGTTATAAATAATAATAAATTGTTTAAATAATTATTTCTGTTAACTTTAATTGATGATTGCCTCGTTTTAACTGAAAAGTTGAAAAATTGGGAAAAAACCGCGACTTTCTAACTCTATTCTAAGAGAAAATTGCTATAAACAATAATGAATTGTTTAAAAAATTTATTTAAACTTTTAATTTTCAGTAGAAAGTAATATTTTATGTATTAGAAACAATTTTTACTAAAAAAACCGCAAAAATATCATAATTAGCTCCAAAAACTCGCAAAACCCAATTTTTCACTTATGGGGTTTTTTTGGGATCCTATAAAACAGGCAGGGACCCAATAAGAATCTATAAACAGGTATTCTATGGCTAATTGTGAAGAGAAATGTTGAGTTTCAACTCGATTCACCTAATATTGACGATTCTGAATAAAATTTACAAAAACGTATTTTTTTCTTATGGGAAATACGTGTAAAACTTCATGGGGCTTGCGGAACTTCTAAATATCATTTTCTTAACGCATTTATTTTTTTTAAACGTATTTATTTCAAACGCATTTATTTTTTTAAAAAAACGTATTTATTTATTTTTTTTAAACGCATTTATTTATTTTCTTTTTTAAAACGCATTTATTTCTTTGTGGATTCGAACTTTGGGAGAGATATGCATGAAAATTCGAAAAAAAATTTGGATTTTTTTTTCGAATTACCAGAAGAGATAATTGGAGACAGAGAAACGATATATTATTTTTAAAATAAAATTAAGAAAATTTTATTTCAGGGAAAACACACTTATTGTCGATTTCGATTGTTTAATTCTTTTTTAATTTTTAATTTTTTTTTAATTCTTTAATTTTTTACTGCGTTTACGGGTACACTCAATTTTTATGTTTCAGAGGTTTAATTAAGACTTCCTTAATGACGTTTCCTATAAAAAAATCATTAAGGATTTAGGTTCCAAGAAATCTATTGTTTACTCGATAAATGGTTTCCACTCGGTAATTGGTGGAATGAACCTATCTGAGAAAAGTTTTAGGCTGAGGTCATTTTTTTTTACTAGAAAAGAAAAAAGAATTTATAATTCTATTGCTTCTATTTTAATCTATTTTTGAGAGATTTGAAGCCAGTATACAAAATTGACTATGCAAGTATAAACTCAGCAATATCGCCATCGAAATGCATAAGAGCATAAAAAGTTTATCTCGTAAACTTGTCCGTCGTGGGCTGATAGCAAACCCATATGGTTACGTATTTATACCTATTTCTCGTTCGTATTGAGGTTACGTCGTTCACTGGGAACATACACATTTACAATATACATATATATGAGAAAATAAAATTGTGGGTCAACGTTTGGCTCGTCTTCCAAGGGATAGGATAGTTTACCAGCTCAACAAATCGATTGCTGCATATCCTTCAGCTGCATCTTATTTTCCTCAAGTGCGAAACATTCTTCAATAATGCCTTCTTCAATTTTCTGAAAAGATTGGAGCAGTAATTAAAATTTAGGTGATAATTCTATTTATCGATTGTTGACAAAAGTATCCAATTGGTATTGCGTTTCAGCATTTCCTGTTTAATGAACTTGCGACATTTCTCTTTAGTCCGATTCTTGTCAGTTACACAACACTGATGGGGTAATGGTTGTTTTCGGAAAATTCGTTCTAGGAAAGGATGCTGTTGGACGATAACGAAGTTAATTCCTGCGTGCTTTGTTCCTTCAACATGCGCCACGATCAGTGTTGTTATTGGTCGATCAATAACAGTGATTTCACCGTGACAGTGACTCACATCAAACATGTACATTGTCGTGCAACGCGGTTACAGTGAATCGTCGCCGTAACGAAGCGTCAAATATGCAGTTGCATCTCTCGACACCAGAATATTTCATTCGCTGATCTCTATTTTCTGCAGGATCCACCATCAAAATTTTCTACAAAATGAAAGACAGCAATTCAAATACTACAATCGAAAATGTCAATGCTTCCTGGGAGATGCAGAGCAGTTCACCCTGGACCATAGACACGATTAGTCGGTCGAATATGAAATTATTGTATCTTGAACCATTCATAGATAATAATAATTGTTTCTTGATATTTCATTGTACGAGAACTATTTCAAATATATACTTCTATACTTAAATAAGGGATTCAATTTATCCCTTATAATTGAAGAGATGTTGTCTTAACGTGTTAGAAACTTGAGAATGGAGGAAATTATACAGAGAACTTGAGGTCGATTTTCGTTTGTACCTTTTCAAACGAGCGGTCTTCGTGCTTTTCCACCTACGTTCTTTATGAGCTCGCAAAAAGAGAGTCTCGTTGAAGTGCTCTTCAGTTGTCGTACCGAGATCGTCGTGAATCTTTTAAGCTTTAAGCTTAAATCAACGCATCGCCGCTAAACCGAAGAGAAACTCTGTGTTTCAACTTCCGCAATGAAGTGCTTCTCGCCCCCTTTACACTAGTAATTTTTCACGACATGAAAGAACATCTATGAATGTGGTAAAAAATATCCCTGAGCACGAAGTTTCATCATGATTAGAATCAAATATTCAGTAACTAGAACGTTCAAATATTCAACTAGAACGTTCCTATTGCTTGTAAATGGGTCGAGATTGTTAAAAATCTACTTAATCTTTTGAAGGAGCTAACTCAGCACGTATCGTTTTTCCTCTCTAAGGGAAGAAGCTATCGATTGATGCCTCAGCACCCCTTAGTGTTAGACGAACGCGGATATAGTTCACCTCGCTTTCCACCTTCTCCACCCTCTTTTCTCTATCTTTCTCCAGTCACTTCACTCCTCAGCATTTTCCTTTTCTCTCAGTCCAGTTTTCCTCTTTACCCTCTCGGGCCTAAGGGTGCGTTCGCACCGAGCACTCATCCTTATCTTGCTTTAAAATGCCCACGTTCAAGAAAACAACGTCCTTTCCAATTTGAAGTTGAGTTCCGATGGCTCCCTGATCTGAATTTCAAGTCTAGAAAAAAAAGAACAAGGGTCCTGTGAGTCTCTAGTGAACAATAACTTAGGTATACCTTAACAAGATTTTTAAGATGCATGATAAAGTGATAGTTATGGACGATTTTAATGCACTGGAACTAGGAGCATGCACTGGAACTGCTGTACGAACAATGCTAGTGGAAGAGAGATACACTGTTAAAAATCTGCGGAGTAAATGACTAGCGGAAGAAACCCGGTGGCTCAGGCGATAGCGCGTCAGGCTTCTGAGCAGGAGGACTGAGGTTCGATCCTTGTGCCGGTACCAATGGAAATTTTTCTATGTACTTCAAACCGGGGCTCTGGTTGTTCAGAACCAACCTTAAACTGTAAGTTTAAGGCCAGTGTCCAGGCAGGACACTGGCCTCAGAAGAGGCCAGTGTCCTGCCAGGGAAGGGGCTCCATGTGGAGGGAACTATCGCACGCTGGTCGCTGGTTATTTTCAAGTAATTTACACGAGTGTGGCACAATGGACTTCTAAGTCTGAGCGCCAGGTGGGGAACTCACGGGCTCCCCCGCTTAATACAAATACAATACAAATGGCTAGCGGAGTTGAGAGTACAATTTTTCGGAGTATAAAATCGACTCAGTATCGAATACATTCAACTCTGAATATTTTACTCCAGAGTAAAATAGAGTGAGTAACAGGTTCTGAAGTGCATTCAGAGTGAATATAATTAATTCGCACCGTACAGAAACAAAATCTTAACCCATGCTCAATCCGGAGTTAAAGAGTCGTGGCGGAACTTCTTACGGAGTTTACGTTCGGAGCTGCGTTTGCAGAAAACTTGCAAACACTCTTTTCTGAGTTGTTCGCCACATCATGGCCGCAAGTCAACGCGTGCGAAACTGCGAATTCGAAAACACGAAAATTCTAGAATCCAGAATTCTAGATGGTCGCGTGTCGCGTTGTTGCGATTTGTTATTTAATATTTAGAAAAGTGAAATATGTGGACGATAAAAAGAGTGAGCTATGGCAACCAGACAAAGTGGGTGAAAATTGTATATGAATCAGAATTGGGATACGAAGAATTCATAGACGCCACGTTTGTATAAGACAGTGTACAAATTCTTAAAATATATTCTTCGCTTTATAAATTAGAAAATGTATTTTCATTTACTAACGTATGACAAAAAATATACTTTAGTACTTTGAATAGCTTTAATGTTAAAAATATTAGTGTTTTCTGTAAACCCGAATTCTTTAAATTAATTGATGAGTTACGCAACTTTAATTGGACAATCATAAACTTTTTTATAATAGGAAATAATTCATTATTAATTTTTCAATTTCCTTGTCGAATTAAAGTTCCTTAAATTAATTAATTTGAGGAATTCAGGTTTACAGAGAACAATAATTAATATTTTTACCGGCAGATCTATTCAGAGTATTGGAGTCTATTTCTAAATAGTGAAATAGTGAACCTCCGACGGTTCACTATGGAAACTTACGAAATCTATAAAAAGTCTAAATTTGATATACCTTCTTTGATTATTGATAAGCAAAGTATGTATAATGATGAAGATAAAGTTGAAGAGATTGCTAATCAATTCGAATTGGTTCATAAAAAAAACTCAAAAGATGGGAATGAATTACCACAACAAAAAAGTTTCAAATATAGTTAATAAATATATAAAAGATAGTAAAATAATTCCTGAAGGAGTTGTATTAACATAACCTAAAGAAGTCATGTTTTATATTAAAACTCTTAAAAATAACAAAACTACTGGAGTGGATGAGATAGGAGGAATAATTATGAAGCAACTGATTAGAAAAGCACTTGTAATGATTACTAAGATTGTAAATGGAATTCTCTGTTTGGGTCACTTTCCAGTTGAGTGGAAAACAGCTAAAACTGTACCAATTCCTAAGGAGGGTAGAAACCATTTTATTGCTAGTAATTATAGACCAATAACAGGGTGTCTAGCGTATTGGAAATCCTTGAAAACCGGGAGAAGTCCTTGAATTATTTTTACCTGGAAAAACCTGGAAAAGTCCTTGAATTTTTTTTACTTGGAAAAACCTGGAAAAGTCCTTGAATTTCGCTCATAGTCCTGGAATTCTTATCTCTCTACATTAGAATGAGTAGTTTTCTTCAAATGATAGGGTTGGTACAGGTTAGAGAATTCTGGAAAGTCAGGGAATTTAAAAATTGTCAGGGAAAATCAGGGAAAGTCTTCAAAAAGTCAGGGAATTTTTTTTATTAAAAAAATTATAATTATATTGCAATAGTTTCAATTATAATTTTACAAATTATTATAATTACATAATTATAATATTGCAAAATTAGAGATCACAATCAGTTCCCTATTCCCCTTTTTCCCCCTTTCACATATTATTTTCCAAATCTCCTAAAATCACTTTTTTTTTAGAGATTCATTCCTTTTTCTCCCATTTTTCCTTTTTTATATTAAAATTTTCGAATAATTTTCCAAGAATTATGAGGAATGTTTTCTTCTAATGTTTTCTTAAATTTCCCATAATTTCCAAATTTTCAAAATCACGAAAGTCTCCTAAAATCTCTTAAAATCCTGCAGAATCTTTAAAATTGATTTAAAATCCTTCAAAATTTTCCAAAATATTTGAGACTTTACTAGAATCTTCTGGGTTCTCCTACAATAATCTTATAATATAATATCCCAAAATTCTTCAATATTATACAACACATACGTGACTCTTTCAGAATTTTCTAAAATTTTCTGAACACTTCCTTAACCTAGAATTTTCTACAGAATCTTTTAGAATCTTTTAAAGTCTACAAAAGATTACCGAAATTCTCTCAAATTATTTAGAATTTTTAAAACTTATCTGAAATTTGTAAAAATTCTCCAAAGTATTCAAAACTGTTTTAAAATCTACAATCATTTAGATTCTTCTGGATTTTTCCATAATCTTTTAGAATCTTTTGCATTCTCCTATAATAATCTTATTCAATCTTAAAGAATTCGTTATATAATCTTAAAGAATTCTGAAAAATTCTTTAATATTCTACACAAAATATACTAGAATGCTCCAGAATCTTCTGAAATCGCCTAAAATCTTCTGAACTCTTCCACGATCTTTTAAAATCGTCCAAAATCCTCAAGAATATTCTGAAGTGTACCTGAAGTTTTAAACCTTCAAATGATCGAACTTTTTTAAAACTCAAATTCATCTTGAAATATTGTTCAATCTATAGAAAATAAAGAGAAATGTCATCTTCTTTATCATTACATTAGTTTCTATATTGATAAACCAATATTTTAGAACAAATTTGAGTTTAAAACGAAATCAAATAAAGATTTCGTTCACTTGGAAGTTCAGAACTTCAAGTACTCTGAACTGCATTAGAATTTCCAGAATTCTACAGAATCCTTTAAAACCCTTTTAAGTCTACAAAAGACTCTAATAATCTTGAAGTATGGAACTTTATGGAAGATTTCGGAAGAATCAGGAAGTCTCTGGGTGATTCTAAATTCTAAAACACTCAAAAATCTAGATTGTAGAGAATTTTTTGTGATTTCAAAAGATTTAATGAATCTACAATTTTAATGAATCTACAAAATATTCGAGAAGATTTTAAAAGTTTGTTGATAACTCCAGAAGTCATGAAGGATTTTAGTAAATTCTAGAGCATTCCAAAGATTCTGAAAGTTTAGGAATTCGAAGAGTGTTTTCTGTCGAGAATCATTAGATTCTAGACAGAAATATAAGATTTTTGAGGATTTTGTTTAGATTCTGGAGAAATACAGCTTCCTTGGTATTTTTAAAAGAAATACAATCTCCTTTTTCTAAAATCCTCTTTTTCGAAAAAGAAATCCCCTATTTTCCCTAAAACTGAACCATCGTGATCCTGTATTATATAATTATAATTATAACGGCAGATAACGGTCAGGGAAATTGTCTAATAAAATGTATAATATATTCAGTATGTGCATTTGGTTACTTTGAAAAATTGGGGTTGGTACAAAAGTTTCGAAGTGGAACGGATTTTGTTCTTGTTCTTCTTCTTTGGTTGGAATGGATTTTCAGTCATTAAATTGTACCAATTAAAATCAAATTACTAGCGGGTTAATTTGATTAAAAAGTATTTTTGTCAAAGCAATAAATCCTGGGAACTGTTTCCAAATGGTTGAACACTTTTTAGATCATTAGATCCATCTAGATGTGCAATTTATCCTTGACCCACCCTATTATTGCTGTTATTATTCTGTACAGAAGTTAATCAATCGCGAGGGAAACGATGTGACCCAAGTTATTGGACCATTCCGAGCTGGTACGGAACTAGGTCTGACTTTTGCGGTAATTTGTGACTCCATCGGTCTAACTTGGGCCGTATACTCTTAATTAAGTCTTTGCAAGAAGCGGACTCCGTTGACAGACGGTCGTCTGCCCTTTTTGAGAGCACGCGATTATTGTCCCCTCGTGCACACATGAGTACACATAAACACACACATATGGGCAAATATACACATACCGGCATTAGTATTTGTATATTTAAATAAATTCCAATAACGAAAATGTTTTATCCTTACAAATGAAAAGCCGTAGACTTTGGGATAAAATTGGAACTTCTTTTACTTTAAGATGTTGCAAAAAGCAGCAAGAATCGTTTCCGTCTTATGGGTTTTCTTCTTCAGCTTTCTTTCTTTCTCTTTTCGTTTTTTTTCTTCTTTCTGATTTTACTATTTTAGCCCCTTAACGAAAATGAATGTAAATACCCACACGTAGATGCGTTCACATTTATAAAGACTGAAACGCAGTATAAAAGCGGGCGGAATTGTCGATGTCCTTTTTGCAGACAATCTTCAGAGTTTAATTAAGGAACTTGGTGAGTGGATGAATGCGATGAATAGGAGAGTCAAACGTCCCCGACACACTCGGGGATCCTACACGCTTGCTGAAAAAGCCGACAATGTGTGATAGGCGTATGTATGAGGAGAGTTTGTGTAGTTGGCTTCAAGAGTCACGACCCCAGGTTGTTAGAAACGAGGACCGGGGCGCGGAAAACAAATAGGGATAGTGACAGGGCAAAAGAGAAAGAGACGGAAAAGACAGAAGTGGTTTGGAGGGGGCAAGAATGAGACTTCATAAAAAAAGGCTGCAGGAACTTTAAAATATGGAGAAGTGAAAAAAAAAAACGAAAAAGATTGAGAGGCAAGAATGAGACTTCATCAAAAAAGGCTGCAGGAACTTTAAAATATGAGGTAGTGAAAAAAAACGAAAAAGATTCCGCATCTAATTCAAGATATCATCGAAAAACAGGTGGTCTTTGAATTGTGACCCGCATCAGTGTATATATGATGCATTTTTTCCCAACTCAATGCACCTCGAATTTTCAGCCATTACCGATTCTCTTCAGACTTGGCTATTTGTAGCCCTATACATCCGAACTTTTGAGGCAAAACCATTCCGTTAGAAAATTTTGGAGTTCTTCAAAAGTTCTCAAAATTATTATTATTTTAGTTCCTATTTCTCAATTAGAAAAGTTTATTTGAATGGTTCTCCCAGGAGTCATCATCAAATTTGCAGCCATATTTGAAATAATATAACACGAGGAGCGATTTTTTTCTTAAAACTGCTTACGCCATTGTTTAGTACTATTCTTTCATTTCCATTTTGGATCATCCCGAACCGATTTTTTTCTCCGAGATATGACACATGAACTATTTCAATTTCACACTGAGAAATTAGCAAAGAAGGCGAAGAAATCGAATAAAATTGTGTTATTCCGGTTATTCGATTAAGAAAGGGATTGGTATCTATAGCTTTTTGAGATTTTTGAGATGGCAGATTCAATATGGTGGACCAAAATTTTAAGAAATACTTGGTTTTGTACAAGACTTGAATTTTACAAATCTGAGTTCAAATTCGGATTCAGCCAAACTCAAAAACCTTTAGACACCAAACCCTTTTCAATTGAATAACACAATTTTATTCGCTTTCTTTGCCTTCTTTGCTAGTTTTTCAGTGTGAAACTGAAATCGTTAATGTGCCATATTTCGGAGAAAAAAAATCGGTTCGGGATGATCCAAAATG
Organism: Euceroptres primus; assembly: GCA_037177015.1. Lineage (NCBI taxonomy): Eukaryota > Metazoa > Arthropoda > Insecta > Hymenoptera > Figitidae > Euceroptres > Euceroptres primus. Next base: position 146,868 of record JBAGKK010000567.1, on the reverse strand, counting down.
GAAATGAAGGAGTAGTACTAAACAATGGCGTAAGCAGTTTTGACAAAAGAAAATCGCTGCTCGTGTTATATTGTTTCAAATATGGCTGAAAATGGCCATCTTTTCACTTTTAGGTAGAGATTTTTCGAAATCCTGAAGTATAGGAAAGATTTGGACAACGGATTCGTTTTTAGGACATCAAATTCCTTCGGGATCACCTAGTCCGGTCTTGGGGTACAAATTTTGTCGGCCTGTGTTATTAATTAGGATGAAAAACTCTAAGGCCGACTTTTTTTCGATAAAAATTAACAAAATGGCAGCCATTTCAAGGGGCCAAATTCGAAACTGAATCTTGAAATGGCTGCCATTATGATATTATAAT
>JBAGKK010000567.1:102217-118361 GCA_037177015.1 Euceroptres primus | reverse complement strand
TATGAAGGTTTTAATTGATCTGCTACAGTCGATATCCTTCCTTTTAAGTGATCTGCTACAGTCGATATCCATCCTTTGCAGTGATCTGCTACAGTCGATATTTATCCTTTTAAGTGATCTGCTACAGTCAATGTCCATCCCCATTTGCTCTCCCAGTGAATAAGAATTTCACAGAAACTACTCTGCGGGAACGTACCACTTCCTCAAAATTCCTTATCGACAATGAAACAAGAAATAACTTGTACATTATATGTGTTAAGCGCATGCTATGAGGGTTTTCATCGATCTGCTACAGTCGATATCCATCTTTTTAAGTGATCTGCTACAGTCGATATCCATCCTTTTCAGTGATCTGCTACAGTCGATATCCATCCTTTTCAGTGATCTGCTACAGTCGATATTCATCCTTTTAAGTGATCTGCTAAAGTCGATGTCCATCCCCATTTGCTCTCCCAGTGAATAACAATTTCACAGAAACTACTCTGCGGGAACGTACCACTTCGTCAAAATTCCATAACGACAATGAAACAAAAAATAACTTGTACATTATATGTGTTAAGCGCATGCTATAAGAGTTTTAGGCGATCTGCTACAGTCGATGTCCATCTTTTTAAGTGATCTGCTACAGTCGATATCCATCCTTTGCAGTGGTCTGCTACAGTCGATATTCATCCTTATAAGCGATCTGCTAAAGTCGATGTCCATCCCCATTTGCTCTCCCAGTCAATAACAATTTCACAGAAACTACTCTGCGGAAACGTACCACTTCCTCAAAATTCCTTATCGACAATGAAACAAGAAATAACTTGTACATTATATGTGTTAAGCGCATGCTATGAGGGTTTTAATTGATCTGCTACAGTCGATATCCATCCTTTTAAGTGATCTGCTACAGTCGATATCCATCCTTTGCAGTGATCTGCTACAGTCGATATTCATCCTTTTAAGTGATCTGCTACAGTCGATGTGCATCCCCATTTGCTCTCCCAGTGAATAAAAATTTCACAGAATCTGTTCTGCTGAAAAGCACCACTTTGTCAAAATTCCATAACAACAATGAAACAAGAAATAACTTGTCGTGGTATGTCTTAGGCGCATGCTATAGTTACAGTCGATGTCCATCCCCATTTGCTTTCCCAGTGAATAACAATTTCACAGAAACTTCTCTGCGGAAACGTACCATCTCGTCAAAATTCCTCAATGACAATGAAACAAGAAATAACTTGTACATTATATGTGTTAAGCGCATGCTATGAGGGTTTTAATTGATCTGCTACAGTCGATATCCATCCTTTTAAGTGATCTGCTACAGTCGATATCCATCCTTTGCAGTGATCTGCTACAGTCGATATTCATCCTTTTAAGTGATCTGCTAAAGTCGATGTCCATCCCCATTTGCTCTCCCAGTGAATAACAATTTCACAGAAACTACTCTGCGGAAACGTACCACTTCGTCAAAATTCCATAACGACAATGAAACAAAAAATAACTTGTACATTGTATGTGTTAAGCGCATGCTATAAGAGTTTTAAGCGATCTGCTACAGTCGATGTTCATCCTTCTAAGTGATCTGCTACAGTCGATGGCCATCCTTGTAAGTTGTCTGCGACAGTCGATGTCCGTCCCCATTTTCTCCCCCAGTGAATAACAATTTCACAGAAACTACTCTACGGAAACGTATTATTTTGTCAAAATTCTTTATCGACAATGAAACGAGAAATAACGTGCACATTGTATGTGTCAAGCGCATGCTATGATAGTTTTAAGTGATCTGCTACAGTTGATGTGAATCCTTTTAAGTGATCTGCTACAGTCGATGTCCATCTTTATTTGCTCTCCCAATGAATAACAATTTCACAGAAACTACTCTGCGGAAGGTACCATTTCGTCAATATTCCTTAACGATAATGAAACAAGAAATAACTTGTACATTGTATGTGTTAAGCGCATGCAAAAACATCTCGGCCTGCTTCAAAATCAGCCAGAAAAAAGAGGAAGAGGAGAATTAAGGTATTTTAAAGGTATACATTAAAGGTATAATGACATTTTCTACTGTAGAATAACATTCTACAGTGAACATTGAGTTCAATGTTGAGTAACGCTCAACATTGAACTCAAATGTTCTTTCGGGGACCTATGCTGACGCTAACTCTTATTTTCTCTTATTATTAAACTATATTTTCCATATTTCAGTAACCTCAAACTTCAACTAAAGTACACTCTTGTTAAAGGTGCAAATACAACACAACTTAAAATAGGCTGTGATGTCAGCACGAAGCCGTAAGCGGTTTTCTGTCTCCCTTTCAGAACAATTGAACGAGAGAGACAGAACACTTTTATTATAGTTATATCACCATTATGTACGCTATTTTCTTATCTAATTATTATTTTACTTTTCATTATAATTCTAATACCACTTTATTAATAATTAATAAAAATAAAGTTATTATTTATTCATAATACGTATTATTGTATGATTATAACAACCACTCAACTTAATAAGTTGTATCACCATTATGTACGCTATTTGTTTATCTGATTATCATTATACTTTTCATTATAATTCTAATATCACTGTGTTAATAATTTCTAAAAATAAAATCATTATTTATTTAATATACGTATTGTTGTATGATTATAACAACTACTCAACTTAGTAAGTTATATCACCATTATGTACGCTATTTGTGTATCTAATTATCATTATACTTTTCATTATAAATCTAATATCACTGTATTAATAATTGCTAAAAATAAAATTATTTATTTAAAATACGTATTATTGTATGATTATAACAACCACTCAACTCAGTAAGTTATACGACATGGCGTAGTAAAGGATTGAAGTTAGTGCAGTAAACCCTACTAGATAATGTAGTAAAAATGTCACAGTGATGTGTTAAGGTTAACAGGTCATACTAGTTACTTTTAGTACTCTTTCGGCTTACTAGTCGGCTTGGTATTTCTAACTAGTCAGTTAGTTTGACTATATTTTACTACGCCAAATAGTTACATTAACTGGATTTTTAGTAGCTTTAACTAGATTTTGGTATCCACTTTATCTTGTTTGTTTTTTTTTCAGATAAGATGACTCGAAACTGTGGCTTCAAATATTTCGTCTGCTATGGAGTTGTAACAGTAGTAGTAGGTGTACTTTATTTTTGCATATTTTCCATGGGAAAAGAATTGTGGGGTTGTATACTGATGTGAGAGCTGCTGGGTTGTTACCTCATCGTCTCGGTTATGGAAATTATTTTCTTGTTTATAATTGTACCGGATCGTACTTCAACTATATTCTTTTAAATATCATCAAACGTTCCTTTATATATGGGAAATGATCAACCATACGGAGTGATTGGTAAGAAAACCGAAAAATGTATCTCGAATTTTAAATAACGGGATCTATTAATGATCCTTAATACTATACCTTTTTTGCAGCAATGATATTCGTGATAGTTTGGCTGTGTTTTGGAATTCTGGTCACTTGCATTCAAATGAAACTGTTTTTGCATTATCAAAACACTCAAAAATTTTTTTCACGAGACGAATTCGATGAATGTATTGCATTAACGAACTCAATTTATTCTGTTTCTGGATATAAACGTTTTTTAAAATAAGAAAAAGATGGAATCTCTTTTAAAAAGACTGGACGTCTTTTAAATATGAAGTTCCACGTTCTGTGCCTTTTCTTGTAATAATTTGTATTAAAATAAAAACTGTATTGTCACCATTAACGACAATTTCTGCATATCAAAGAGGTCTTGGACTTCTATTCGACTTTTTCAGACGTCACAGAAGGATGTAAAGAAGGATGAAAAATAAACGTTTGATAAAATGAAATAACATTTATTGAATCGAGACAGTGACACCTAACAGTTGCTCTATTAGCTACTTTACTTACAATCTTAGAGGTAATCACAGCAACAATATTATCTCATTATTCACAACACTTACATACAATTACTGCCGCAATAATATATTAGTCTCATGTTAATAATTTTTTTTTATATTCGTACACGGTATTTTGTTATTTATCGCTATTACAGTATGAGAAATAAGTCAGTGCACGCTTTCTACACCGAGGATCTCAGTGCAAAATTGGTTCCTCAACCATGCCAATCTTTAAAAAAAAAAATTGCATTTAGCTTGCTTTTTCTCTCCCTAATGATGCATTTATAGATAATTTGCCAGCATAATGGAGCGTGAAAGATCGCTAAAGAGAGGATCGAAATTCTTGCATCGATTACGTTTGCGCAGAAAATCGAACCATTCTGAAGAAAACTCGAATGAGAAAATTGTCAATTGCATTGCGAGACGATTGTACGGTAGGATAATTTACGTAATGAATGTCGTACAAAGACCTTTCTAATTATCGCGGTTAACGAGACGTTAACGCGTCGACGGTATGGAAAGGGTGAAATTAAGTACATGTCTTCATCTGGAATTCTCGGTGAACTGGTACTCAAGGAGCCGAAGGCAAGATGCGACACTCTCAAGATCTTCACCAAATAGTTTCAACCTGAACTTCTCGCGTTTCCCTTTCACCCTCCAAATTATTCTCGTCAGAGAAATTACATTCTAGACTCTCGACACCAGAGATTTGAAAATGAATAAATGGAAAACGTAAGGTAAGTGATAAAATACTATAAAAAAGTAATGGACGTGAGTTTTCAGATGGTGTTTTTTTCTTACTCCAACAATTGTACCAAATTCTGAAACTGATAAATTATACCAAATCGTAATAAAAACAACAGAACTAATTTTTAACCGGGAACAATTGAGCGGTTGGGTGCAGTAAGAGCCTACTTACATTTTCAGAAGTCACTTGTTTTTCATTTGTTTCGTACATAACTTCATGGAGAACAAATAAAAAGTAAGTGACTTCTGAAAATGCAAATAGGCTATTATTGCACCTAACCGCTCAATTGTATTCAGAGTAATTGTACCTAACTGTAACTAAAAAAAAAACCACAATTATTCACTTTGTAGTCGATAGACAATATGTAAGATATTTTTGAATACTACATCCAAAGGGGGAAATTGTACCAAATCGTAAAACTGGAAAATTATGTATACCAAATCGTAAAACTGGAAAATTATGTATACCAAATCGTAAAACTGGGAAATTATGTATACCAAATCGTAAAACTGGAAAATTATGTATAACAAATCGTAAAACTGGAAAATTATGTATACCAAATCGTAATAAAAACAAAAGAAGTAAATCGTGATTTGGAACAATTGGGTTCAGAATAATTGTACCTAATCGTATCTAAAAAGCAACAATTATTCACTTGTCGTCAATAGGCAGTACGTAAGATATTTTTGAATACTAAATCCAAAGGGAAACAATTGTACCAAATCGTAAAACTGGAAAATTATGTATACCGAATCGTAATAAGAACAAACGAAGTAAATCGTAATTTGGAAAACAACTGAAAAACAACTATTAGTCACTTTATAGTCGATAGACGGATTTAAGATATTTTTGAATATTGGCACCTAACATGAGCGACATCTGAAGAAGGTGTAACGGTCGAAACGGATTGACGAAGATTCCGGACACTGTATCGAACCGTGGAAGAATAAACTTGTATCTTTTATTATAATTGCGTCTTTGATTTCGAATCTATACTAAAAATTTCATAATTGTCAGTAGTAATATTGAAAGCAGCAAATTTTTTTACACTGAGATCCCCCTCGTTTCAAGTAGTGTGCAATTCAACACAACAATATCGGTTGTAATTATTCTATCGACTGCGACAAAAGGACGAATTTTATAGTCGTCACCTACATTTATTACAGTGATTGCGTAGGGTTAACCATTGTATTATGTGATAAAGCTTCTATGATGCATCTGTGTTTGTATATTTGCGTGACATGAGAGTGATTGGATTATGGTCTGTCAATCTATATATTGCTGCGGGTAACGCGGAAAACGCAGATCTCGGAATTTCTTTAATTGAACCTTCGTTAAAATATTGAAATGATCATAAGTTATGCTTAACTATAATTTTGTGGTGGTTTGAACCTACTTTGTAAATTCTGAAATTAAATTCTTTTTGAAAGTATAAAGTCGTCTTTAATATATTTTTAAAAAATTAAAATTACAACTGAAAGTCATTCCAAGATCTGTTGAAGGCTTGACAAGCAAACCACTGGTGTTTTTAACTGGAAGCGAAGAAACGATGCGTATAAATGTAGGCTCGGATCGTTTATTCGTGCTAATCGATTGGTACCGTTTGCTTCTCAAGTGACTAACTAATTCGTTTGTCATGTAGGAAAACATTTAATACACATTGAAGTATGTATATAATCTACATACAGACTAGGATGGCCCTTATTTTGCGATTCTTTTAAGTATTAACCAGATTGGGTTAAGTTAAAATTTAAAAAATCGAAAAGCAGGGACTATCCTGATGCAAATGTCCAAATATTAATCTCGACACTCGTCGCTTTTTATATACAATAGCAATGCTTCTAATTTACACTATCAACTAACGAGAGTAACAAACGTTTTTTACACTTTTTTACACAGAAAACTCACGAGAGAGCGTCAACGATTTCGGTTATTCGATCTCTTTTCCGAAAATGAAAGTGACGCCTTTACCAAGTTCCTCTTATGACTTTGATTGCTTGCGCAATAACGAATTATACATGTTACGTAACGGCAGCATCGGTCGTTTTCATAGTCTAAAATGTTCTGAAACTTTCGGGATTATGATACAGAGACCTTAGCAAAGATCCTCATGACGATCCAAACACAGATTTTTTTAAACAGTTTGGAGAGGTCTTTAATTTAAAAAACTTAAGAGAAAACATTTTTTTATTTCTGGTTCGCGAGGGAATTACATGGGTCGCCATATCTGTATAGAAGCGCGATGGCCGACGCCGAGAAAATCACCCTCGGTACGGCAGCTATCAACCCCCTGCATTCGCAAATGTCCCTCCCCATCCGAAAATGAGGCTCATCCTTCGAGACTCCCCGACAGGAAGCCTCGCGAGAATATTCTCGACGGGAACTTGGGTATCTACGAATCACCATCAATTACCATACCGCTCCTCCAGACTCACTCGGAGGAATCGATCTTTTCGTCTCTGACGACTGTGACTTGTGCTTTTCCTCAATTCATCGACTATGTATAATGAAAGAGGATGGAACATGTTGGAATCGCGAGGGTCGTTATTACTCCGCAAAGCATCAAGGAATCTATCAATAATTTAGGTTTTCAAAAAAAAAATCTTTACTGTATATAAATCCCAAGGATAGGTTGCATAGAATGGTATGTACATTTCAATTCTCATTATCCACATTTTATTAACATTTTCTCGTGATTTCGAATGTTACAAACAAAATTTCAAGAAACTAAAATTAAAACTGTACAAATTATCGCGAACTGGGTGAAGAGTTTTATCAATTATCGAAAATTTTCTTGGATCGTCAAGCGGATCACGATGGTCAATCAAGGAATGGCAACTCACTTCAGGTTGGTACCATCTCGATTCCCCCAATTTTTAATTCTCCCAAAGTTTATTTATCTCAAAAATTAAAACAAAGACGTACGAGTTTATAAGATAAGAGTGCCCGTTATTAAAAGTCAATACAGTCGGTAATGACGATATTAAACAACGAATAGATGTCGCTCCAAAGTACTTCTTGAAATTAAAGCTAATTATATGAGAAATCAGTTCAACAAATTTTAAGTTATGTTAGTGTTTTTCAACGAAAAGTGATATTTTTAAAGAAAAATCCCTTGATGGAAAATTACCTCTTGATGCAAAATTAAGAATTCACAAAATTTGAGGTTATGTTACCGGTTTTCGAGGGAAATTAATATTTTTATTGAAAAGATGGAACCTTGGATGGAAAATTGCAAGTTCGTAAAATTTTAGTCCATCCATTCTTTTGATGGAAAATTACAAGTTCGTAAAATTTTAGGTTATGCTAGGGTTTTTCGACGGAAATTAATGTGTTTATAGAAATATTAGTACAAGCTTGGAATTTTTCATCAATTCGAAAAACCCTAATATAACCTAAAATTTTACAAACATTAATTTTCCAGCAAAAGGTACTTATGTTTCTACAAAAGTATTAATTTCCCTCGAAAAACCCTAACATAACCTAAAACTTTACAAATTTGTAATTTACCACCAATTTGAAAAACCATAATATAGCCTAAAATTTTTCAAACTTTAATTTTCCATCAAGAGATAATGATTTTTCTTTAAAAATATCAATTTTTGTTGAAAAACACTAAAATAACTTAAACTTTGTCAAACTGGTTTTCCTTTCATGACATGAGGTCTGCACTTAATATAATTAGCTTCAATTTCAAAAAGCGCTTTGGAGCGACATCTATTCGTTTTTTAATATCGTCGTTACCGACTTCATTGACTTTTAATAACGGGCACTCCTATCTTATGAACTCGTACTTCTTTGTTTCAATTTTTGGGGAAAATAAACTTTGGGAGAATTAAAATTTGGGGGAATCAAGATGATATCTTCAGGTGTTCAGGTACGTCGAAACAAAAGAATTTACTATTGGCAAATTTTTGCATTGCACATTTTGAACTTACGAATGCTATTCGTACACACCTGAAGTGCCTTGAGATCATGGACTTAACTGGAGTAAGTATAAAATTGTTAAGAATGAATATTTGACAAGTTAGAATTACCCTGTTTGACCCGGGTTGTCATGCGCACCTACGAGGTTTCTACAGATTTTGGTCTTTTAGAAATTTCTTGCTTAGTATCACAATTGGGAAACGACTCAATAAAAAGAGAAAATCCCCAAAAATTAATAACCTTTTTATGTAGGGTGGTTCCAAAGAGTATTTGTGTTTTTTGATTTACTAGATTTCTCGGATAAGTTGTAACCGTTTAAAATTTTAAAAACTCTCCGTCAAAATGGAGAGTTTAAAAACTCCTCTGTCAAAACGGAGAGTTTAAAAAGTTTCCGTCAGAACGGAGAGTTTAAAAACTCTTCTGACAAAACGGAGGACCTGGTACCGAGATGGTTAACAATGCTTTCTATATGCAGGGGATAAAGTAAAAGTCTTGAGATTTTTGGGTCGTCACGGAAGCTAAAAGAGTCAGTAACGAAGGCTTGTATCGGTCTTTTCGTTGGTTGATTCACTCACTGGTGTCGGAATTGTGCACCGGCGTTGTGGCCGGAGTGTTGCTAGCTTGGTGTTGCGCTACTTGTGTCGGTATCCCGAGAGACGCGAGGAGCGGCCGGGACACAGCCGATGGCGCCGGAGGTGGCGGTGGCGGGCTCTCCTGGCCAACGAGCAAACTCGCCGGCGGGAACCCGAAGAGCTGGGATCACTGAAGCCTCGGCCAATAATTACCCGTGAGGTCTGGAGTCTGCGAGGGAATCTGCACCGGCACCGAGACACCTGCTGATATCACACCTGAAACAACAAAATTAAGGTATTATGTCTTACGGAGTTTTGTACTTCTTTTTGATACTATAATGCTTTCTTCAATTGTAAGTAAGACGGAAAAAAACACGTTGGGTGCAATAACGGTGTACTTGCATTTTTAGAAGTCACTTATTTTTTATTTGTTTTGTACATAACTACATGAAGAATAAGTGTAAAACAAGTGACTTCTGAAAATGCAAAAAGACAATTATTGCACACAACCGTTCAATTTTTATTACACCCTTTTACACAGTATTGTCATAATGTGCGGCAAGAATATTTGAAGGGTGACACCGCACAAGGGTGTAAGTGCCACTTGCCACAAGGTTCATTTTAATAAACCGCAAATTTGAAATGAACCTTATTGTAAGTGGCACTTACGCCCTTGTGCTAAGTTGTAATTAAAACAACATTGAGGTTTTGTGACAACAAGCGGAAAGTAAGTAATTGTAACTTCTAAAAACTAAATTGTAATTAAACAAAATTGAGGTTATGTGACAACGAGCAGAAACCGAGAGAAACAACAAATTCAATGATAATGAAAACCCAAATCGAGAGATTTTGAACTGAATCGTAGTCTTGAACAATGGCAACAAAAGAAACAAAATGGCAGACTTCAAGAGAGTAAACGAACCAAATCGTAATTTTTAACGATCGAAACTTTGGACCAAATCGAAATTTCGAACAATAAAAATAAACGCGATCTTACTAAGAACCTAAGATAGATTTCGAGGATTCTCATAAGATTCGGAGGGCCTTCCTAAAAATTGTAAAATTGAACAGTGAAGAAACCAAAACGTAATTTTCAAGATCGCAATTTTGGACTGAATCATAGTCTTGAACAGTAGCAAAAATAAACAAAATGGTCAACTTTAACCGAGAAAACGAACCAAATTGTAAGTTTTAATAATTGCATCTTTAGGCCAAATCCTAATTGAAAGAAAAATTGAGGGTATGTAACACTAAGCGGAAACCGAGAGAAATAAATCAATGATAGTAAAAATCCAAATCGTAATTTTGAATTGAATCGTAGTCTTGAACAGTAACGAAAAGAAACAAAATGGTCAACTTTAACAGAGAAAACGAACCAAATTAAAAGTTTTAATGATCGCATCTTTGGACCAAATCGTACTTAAAACAAAATTGAAAGTACCAATCAGAAACCTAGAGAAATAATTCAATGATAGTAAAAATCCAAATCGTAATTTTGAACTGAATTATAGTCTTAAAAAATAGCAACAAGAAACAAAATAGTAAACTTAAACGCAGGAAACGAACCAGATCGTAATTTTTAATGGTCGTAACTTCAGACTAAATCGAAATCTTGAACAATGATAGCAAGAAATTGGACTTTGGACTAAATTGTAATTAAAACAAAATTAAGGCTATGTGACATCAAGCGGAAATCAAGAGAGGAAACCAAATTTAATGATAGTCAAAACTCAAATCGCAATTTTGGACTGAATCGTATACTACTGTTAGAAATTTCAATGGTAATTTTCAGAGACACGTAACTGAAAAGTTTTATGCAGTTACCTTAAAAGAAAAAAATGGTTAGTTGGGCTAATTATTTTGGTTTTTAACATATGCATCTACTACCTTATTAGGACAACTATTTTATTAGCAGACGTAACTATTCAGTTTGTTGCAACAACAGTTTGAATAGTTACATCAAGTATTAAAAGTACTAAATACATACTAAAGTAGTTAGTCCAATTACTAAAGCAGTTGGCCCAACAACCCATTTTTTCAGGGTAACGAAAAAAAATTTACGTACAGGGAAACTAGAGTTTTATGCAGTTACATGTAACTGAAAATTCAGTTATTGTTTCATAAATTTAAGATACATTTTCATAAATTTCAATTACAATAAATTTAGTAAATTTCAGTAACCGCAACTGAAATTTAAGAAAAAAATTTATGAAAATTCAGTTACAGTTTGATGTCCTAGAAGTTAAAACCGCAATTTTAAAATATCAAAAAAATGAGAGTTGTGCTAAATTGTGCTAGACTTCTGCAGATTTGTGCCAAAAACGATTTTTCCAAAAATCCAAAATCACGGCCAAAATTTTGAAAAGTTTTTTTATCCCAGAATCGCAACAATTTTTCATTTTAATTTGAAGTATTGTGTTAAGTAGCTTTAAGTATATATAAATTTGTGCAGCAAATCAAAATTTAAAAAACGTAACTATTTTTGAAAAAACACTCTAAATGTGAAAGAATAATTCAAAAATGTTCAAATTTCGACAAAACAAAAGTGGTGTTAAGTTGTTCTCATCGAAGCAAACATTTTCTTTTATTTTCGAAATTTCGTATCTCTAACCGTTTTCGAAAAAAAAAATCCAAATTTGAAAACCTCGAAAATGAACAATTTAAAAATTCGAAAATTTTGAAAAAGCAATGGTTGTTCTGAGTTGTGCTTGTTGAAAATTTTAACAAAGAAAAAGTTGTGCTCAGTTGTTTTCGTTGAAGCAAATATTCTTTTCCTTTTCGAAAATTACGTATCTCCAACTGTCCGTTAAAAAAGTCAAAATTTGAAAACCTCAAAAATAAATAATTCAAAAATAACGACAAAGCAAAGGTTTTGCTTAACTGTGCTTGTCGAAATAAATACTTTTATCCTTTCCCAAAATATCGTATCTCCAACCGTTTTCGAAAAAAATCTAAATTTGAAAATCTCAAAAATGAAAAATTTGAGAATTTGAAAATTTCGACATTGCAAAATTCATCAATTAACCAGAAAAAAGGTCAGAAAAAATGAAAAAAAAGTCGAAAAAAGTGCAATTTGGCTTCCCTTTGCTTCAAAATTCTAGCGAAAATTACAAAATCCCTAAATCAACCAGACAAAATGGAGAAAAAGTCGAAAAAAGTGCAATTTGGCCTCCCTTTGTTTCAAAATTCCAGCGAAAATTGCAAAATCCCTAAATCAACCAGAAGAAAGGTCAGAAAAAATGGGGAAGAAGTAAAAAAATGTAAAATTTTTCATCCCTTTGCTTCAAAATTCTAGGGAAAATTGTAAAATCCCTAAATCAACCAGAAAAAAGGTCAGAAAAAATTTGGGGAAAGTCGAAAAAAGTGAAATTTTGCCTCCCTTTGCTTAAAAATTCTAGCGAAAATTGCAAAATCTCTAAATCAACAAGAAGAAAGGTCATAAAAAATTGGGAAAAAGTCGAAAAAAGTGTAATTTGGCCTACCTTTGTTTCAAAATTCCAGCGAAAATTTCCAAATTCCTAAATCAACCAGAAAAAAGGTCAGAAAAAACGGGGAATAAGTCGAAAAAGTGAAATTTTGCCTCCCTTTGCTTCAAAATTCTAAAAAAAATGGTAAAATCCCTAAATCAACCAGAAAAAAGGTCAGAAAAAATGGGGAAAAAGTCGAAAAAAGTGCAATTTTGCCTCCCGTTGCTTTAAAATTTTAGCGAAAATTGCAAAATCCCTAAATCAACCAGAAAAAAAGTCGAAAAAAGTGCAATTTTACCTCCCTTTGCTTCAAAATTTTAGCGGAAAATGCAAAATCCCCAAAACAACCAGAAAAAAGGTCAGAAAAAATGGAAAAAAAGTCGGAAAAAGTAAAGCACCTTTGGGTTGAATCATGTTAAGACCCACGGTGCGTCCATAATACCTTAAATCCTGTCTCTCTGATTCTCTTAAAATTCTCGACTGTCCTGTAACGAGGGAGTGAAAGTTCTGTTGCAAGAGTGCCTCACGTAAAGCGATTATGATGGATAATGCGACACGTTGGCCCGCGTTCACCTAAGAAGGAAATCGTTTCTGTACGTGTGTTTTACTATAGTGATAAATTCAGCAGAAATATATAACACGTATAGTGAGAATACGCGTGTTTGTGTTCGTAGTAGAGGTTGTGTGTACCCCCTATTTCCTCCCCTTTGGGTTCGCACGTTATTGAGCGCTCGCCCAGCCGAGGCGAGACCCAACCCATCCACATCCTCCGTTCACCCCTGTATCAAGAGAGATAGGATGAGAAGATGGGATGGTTGCCCTCCGTGGCTTTGGAGGGAGACCAGGACTGTATTCAGGGGAGAGGGGCAACGTGGTTCAACCCCCTCGGATTATCAGGGTCACTCCCTTACGGGATTATAGTCCAAAGTTTTTTCTCCTCGATTCTTTCACAACCGGGTCCAACCCAATTGGCACTCCTAAAAAGGGGCACGGATCTAACCGCTGCTGAATAAATTAATACAAATTGAGCGACATCATGGGAAAGAAATTGTAAGCTTGTCGTCAATTTTGCAATATCCATTCTTCTTTATTTACAAAATGTTCCTTTGTCCTTATTGTTCAATCCCTGAACGTTTAGAGATCACCATACTGCAGGAATCTGCCTACAGCCCTGTGGAAATGGAGGAACTGTGGGTGAGAGAAAGAGGGAAGCGTAGGGAAGGAAGAGGGAGACAGTAGAAAGAGGGTGCGAGAATCGAGAAAATGGAAAATTCAGCGGACTCTGCTGTGGGGGGTTGGAGAAAACCACCGAACATTCACCCCTGCCCCTCAACTTTCGTTGCGTCCCGTCGTTCTTCGATTCAGCCCACGGCGCCATGCGAGATTTGTTTTCAAATCCTTTTACAATTCAACCCCCGACTATCCTGTACGCTTCTCGCATAGTCGTTCCCTATGTAGATTGCGTGCGAAGTGGCTCATGGATAATCTACCTTGTTTTTCTTGTACTTTTTTGCTTCATTCACGCATCTTCCATCGCAAATGGAGAACGAGAACGGATCGTGTAGAAATTTGTCAGAGCATTCTCTAATTTTGTAAATAACTGGCTAGTTTTTGTCACGAAAACCGAATTTCATTCAGCTGGCTAGGTATTATTAGTTACTGATCAGTACTCTTGTATAGCTTGCCAAGTTCACCTTCTTTTTTCCCAACCAGAGCATCTGTTTAACTTTGAAAATGGCACTGCCTAAGAACCCTTTCCAAATAATTTTATAGTCTGCCGTGGCGCTATAATCGTTTCATCAGTGTTCAGGGTTGCCAAGCTTGGCGATTTATCGCCATTCTGGCAATTTTTTTCTATTTGGCGACCATTTTTTTCGGCTTGAACGACTGGCGACATATATGGCGATTTAAATTGTATTGGCGATTTTCTGGCGATTTCCCGACGACTTGGCGATTTCTTACTTGATTGTTTTATTTTGGAAAGCGCGCCTTATAAAAATGTCTGCCCAAATTGTCCAATTGCCTCTTTTCAATAGTTACGTTACGTGTTTGGTTGGTTGAAAGTTGAAAGCCAATAAAAATGGAGATTCGGAAGATAGCAGCAACAACAGCTTACCTAACCTAACTAACGACTAATCACAACGATGTCAACGACAATAGATTGTTCTCCCCTAAAATTCTACCAAATATCAACCTATCAAATGATATTTAGAAAAATGATCAAATACTAGTTTTTAAAGTAAAGTGTAATTAAATTACGAGAATCTTCTGAATCTGAATTATTGATTTGCTTATTGGCTGTGCACGCGCTGTTTGCCATCTTGCAAGTGACACTCTATCAGTTTAAAATATCACTATATTTAGTAAAAAATAAAAATTAGATTTTATAATTACTTAATTGGTTCGTATTGTTTCATATCTTACTATCTAAAAAATATTTAATTCTACAGTATTTATTGAATTTTACAGTATTTTACAGTATTATAATTCTACAGTATTTTAGAGTCGTAAACAATGACCTCGAACTTCCGTTCCTTAAACACCATAGATGTTTCAAAAGAAAATTTTATTTATGAATTTAAATAATATGGAAAAAGAGTCTTAGAAATTTTAATTTAAACTAGGCTAATCGAGATTTATAAACACGTTGACATGTTGCATAAATTTAAGATGTTTAATCATTTTAGTGTTTATATTTAGTAATTTTAATCATTTTAGTATTTATTTTTATTTTTTGTTACTGTAAACAATAATTTATTTCAAATTTAGCGCTGCTTGGCAACTTTTTGGCGAAATTTACTTTATTGGTTGGCAACTTCTGGCGATTTTTATTTTCTAAACGTTGGCGACTTCCGGCGAATTTTATTTTCTAAACGTTGGCGATTTCTGGCGATTTTCATTATCAAGAATGGCGATTTTCGCGGCCATTTTGTTGGCAACCTTGAGTGCCCTAACCTAACAGATTCATCAGTTTGTTTGACCGGTGTTTTCCAAAAAGTGTCTAAATAATTATTCGAATTTCCAAAAAAACGATCATAATTACATACCGCTGAATACGCAATATTTAAGAAGGAATCACTTTTATTTGCAGTGAATAAAGATAAGTCAAATATGGCAAATTACAAGAAATATTCAGCATTTTTAATTTCATGACAGTCACTTTCTAAATCTGAATTAGTGAAAAGTGGATCACTAATTCACTTTAGTGAAAATTTCTACTAATTATTAGTAGTTTTTGACTAACGCTTTAGTAAAAAACTTAAAATTACTAAAAGAAAATAGTGAAATACGACTAGTAATTAATAAAAATTTTCACTAAAGGGAATTGGTGATCCACTTTTCACTAATTCAGATTTAGAGAGGATAGGTACATAATAACAATATCGTTTGCACTTCCTCTTTTTCAAATAAAGAAAAAGAAATATATTCAATTGTTTGTATTTTAGAATGTATTATTTATGTATCACCATAGATTAATAAAAGAATTAAATTCTGGAAAATATGTGTGTACTTTTTTCAAGCAGAACCTCTTCATGGTT
>JBAGKK010000567.1:64751-100262 GCA_037177015.1 Euceroptres primus | reverse complement strand
TTTATTGACTTTGCATGGATCTGGCGAACTCTAGTTTTTTAAAACATTTATAAAAAACATTCTACAACTTTATTCATATATAAATAATATATATATATATATATATATATATATATATATAAATCATTTGAGTGCTATTAATATAAAGTTTTTAATAAAATAAATGTTTATTATTAGTTTCAGTTTAAAAATAGATGGTTTTTACCAAGCAAAAGAAAAAAACTAAAGCCGTTGAAAAGGATCCACTCCTACAAGAAGAGGATTCACCAGAATAAAAACTGAATAGACATTAAGAGTTATAAAATTACATTTTATATGATTAAGGTTTATTTTTATTGGCAGGTACCCATTTTCGTTTATTTTTATTCCAAAAGATATGATTTTTGTTTGATCTCATGTTATTCTTCAGTTTATAATCTTCGTCATTATATAATGAAAGTTAATTGTGGTTAATGTGGTTAATTGTAAGTTAATTTAATAAATTAAATATTATAACTTATTATTTTAATGAATTGAATATGTTTTATAACTAAAAACATTGTTTACTTACATACGTAAATAAATTTTCGGTGTCAATTTAGGATTGACCATTGAAAATTGATAACGGGAAAATCAAAGTATCATATAAAAGATAGCTGGGATTTTGTTAATTGCCTAACAAACTTTAAAATGCCAAAACATCACATTCTTGTGTCACTGGATGTTGTTAACTTATTTCCTTCTATTCCTATCAATTTAGCTTTACTATGTATCAAAAATAATTGGGACTTGATTTCCTCAAATACTCTTATAACCAGATATGAATTTTGAAATGCAGTAGAATTTTGCCTCAGATCCACATTTTTTAAGTTTAATAATAAAAATTTCAAAGAAATAGATGGAATAACTATGTGGTTCTCCATTATCACGAACAATAGCTGATATTGTAATGGAAGCTCTTGAAATTGACTGTTTATCTTCACTCAGTTTTAATGTACCTTTATACCTCTCTAACCTCAAAATCTCAACTTTGACATGATTTCTCGGCTCTCGTGGTATGTTCGATACTTGTGTGAAAGGTGATTTTTAGCGCACGTATCGAAATGTACTATTTTGACCCAGTGTGCGTAAAATGCGTTTTTACACACCCATATTAGTGCGCAAAACGGCTTATTACACACCCACTAATAAGGGTGTGTTAAAAACGCATTTTACGCACACTGCTTAAAAAAATATCGCATCCAACTCGTGCGTACGGTTTTACGCACATGTTGCATAATATGCTATTTTATTTTAAAAGGTACGTTGATGATATTTAATGTACCTTTTTTTTAAAGGTACGTTGATGATATTTAATGTACCTCTTTTTGAAAGGTACGTTGATGATATTTAATGTACCTCTTTTTGAAAGGTACGTTGATGATATTTTCATGATCATTCTAAAACAAAAATTACAAGAAATTTTAGATATTTTGAACAGTTATGATTCAAATCTTTAATTTACATATGAAAAAGAAATAAACACACTTAATTTTTTAGATATTTCGGTCACTAGTATAGATAATGAAACTCTTCTAATAAATTGGTACCACAAAAAAACGTAATCAGGTAAATATTTGAATTTTTTGTCACAACATCCATGGTCACAAAAGAGGGGGATGATTTTTGGACTTATAGATAGAGTTATTAAATTATCTTCCTTACAATTCAAACCATAGAACATCAAATTATTGAAACATATTTTGACTAGCAATGGTTATCCACTTAATTTGATTAATAGATTAATTAAAATCAGAATTGACAACATTTATAATTCAGGTAACAAAACAGAATCAAACAATTTTAAAACTTTCACAGTAGTTCCCTATATATCTGGTATTACGGATAAAATAGCTATAATATTAAGACGAAATGGTATTAGGGTCATTTTCAGACCAACAATCTAATCTTAACTTATTTTCATCCCCTGAGGATAAATTAGATATTTTACATAAAGGACCGTTTAAATATTACGTAACGCTTGGACAAGAGAGAGATAGATATAATTCTGTTGAAACTTAGAGAGACACAGATATACCAAAGGCGTTACGTATTTTTGGAACGACCCCTAAAGGAACTGTTGTTTACTTGTTCGACTGTCTAAACTACGACCGGTGTTACATTGGACGCACAAGTAGACCATAAAATTATATAATTAATTAACATCGACTTCATAATTTAAATATAGATAATATTAAATTTCTCCCATATCGATGGTAATGATAGAAGCTTATTTTTACATTGACATATTACGGCACTTGAAGGATATAGAATTGAGACTGGACATGATATTGATTTTCAACATCAAAAAATTCTAGCTTCCGAAAACAATTTAAATAAACGTTTAATTATTGAATCTTTCTTCATGAACAAAGAAAAGAAACGTGTTAATCGATAAATCCAGACTTGCAGATTCTTATTATGTAATAACTAATTTTAATTTACAATTCAATTTTACTTATAATTTATTTTTGATTTTAGCGCGTTATGCTTAATGTCCATTTTCAATGCTTTTAAAAATGTACTTAATTGACCTTTAACGCATGACTTTGTGAACACTTGTTGAAAGTCTGTTGAAACATTGCTTGTAAACGTGTTTCTGCCCTTCAAATTTTCTCCAAATTTATCAAAAATGAATTTTATTAAACATATTTAACCTTATTTTGGTTAATCCGAAATCGCAACAATGTGTTCTTATATTTTTGGCAAGTTTTTTTATCATTTTGTGATTATAACCTCACTTATGCATTTTCGTACCTCACATATGCACTTTCGTAACCTCACTGTACCAAATTTCTTTTGAGGTTATTTTGAATTTCTTTATTTCCACAGTGATATTTTTGAATTTCTTTATTTCCACAGTGATATTTTTGAATTTCATTATTTCCACAGTGATATTTTTGAATTTATTTATTTCCACAGTGATATTAATGGCTACTATAGTCAACATTAATATACAAATTAAAATTTCATTTATTTTTTGATTAAACTTTTAGACAATGAATCACAGTGTTGGGATGAGGGATGAACCAATAAGCTCCGATTTAACTAAATCCACAGCTCTTTCAATTGTCTTCAATTAATGTCAGGTAATGATTTAACTGCTGTACTTGTTATTTACTACTGTTAGATAATTTTTTCAACTTCTATTTTTATCGTTATGATTATGATGATTTATTATGTAAAGAATGTATTTGTCGTTATAATAACGATGGTTTATTATGTAAAGAATGTGGTTGTCGTTATGATTATGATGATTTATTATGTAAAAAATGGATTTGTCGTTATGATTATAATGATTTATTATGTAAAGAATGTATTTGTCGTTAGGATTATGATGATTCATTATGTAAAGAATGTATTTGTCGTTATGATTACGATGGTTTATTATGTAAAGAATGTGGTTCTCGTTATGATTATGATGGTTTATTATGTAAAGAATGTGGTTCTCGTTATGATTATGATGGTTTATTATGTAAAGAATGTATTTGTCCTTATGATTATGATAATTTATTATGTAAAGAATGTATTTGTCCTTATGATTATGATGATTTATTATGTAAAGACGTTTATGTATTTATCGTTATGATTATGATGATTCATTATGTAAAAAATGTATTTGTCGTTATGATTATAATGACTCATTATGTAAAGAATGTATTTGTCGTTATGATTATGATGATTTATTATGTAAAGAATGCATTTATTTTAATTAATTTTTTTATAATAAATTTACTTTAGGCTTGAAAAGGGACCACATAGCGTTCGAAACGTAGCCAATTTAAACTTAAAGCTATGTTTTTGTTTATTTTACCTTTTGCACCGATTTATTTATGCATCAAAGAAGAGGTCGAAACTGAAGGATGATTGTTTACTTACACTTGGAAGGAACAACTGAATTTTATAAATAAAACTGAATGAAATTTTATTCAGGAAATTCATTTCTTCATTCCAAAAGTAAGTACACTCGTCTCGCGTAATAAGGCCGGCCTCGGGGGTAGAGTGCCATGTAGAGGGCGCTATTAAAGTCCAGTTTGAACCGGATTTAAAGCGACGAGCGAGCACTTTTATGTCAACACTTAGGACCACATATATAGTCTGTGAACGTACAAAAGTAAATGCGTAGAGAGTCGCAATGTAAACAACTTCTGGCGGCCGTAACTGTTCGAGCGATGGCCTTCAGTGTAGAGCGTCAAGGGACGCTCAGGGGGGGAGACAGAACCAGTCAAGCGTGAACAACCATGAAGCCGGCCATATTACGGCCGGCCTTATTACGTGCGATGAGTGTAAAAACGTTTTTGTAATAATTTGTAAAAAAATCTGAATATTTGATTAAGCCAGTAACCTCACAGCACTACTGGAGAGGACATGGACAGTTTACCTAGACAATAACTTAGCGAAATTAGCGTAACAAACCATGAGAGTAGCTTGAAAATTCACCTTTAAAGTGTCTTAAAAGTGATTAGCGCAAAAATTTTCGCCTTCGATTTACGCCTACGATTTACGCCTTCCTACTTTCTACGACAAATTTCTACACGGGATCACGATTTGGCTTTATAATTTCTGCTAAGAAACAATCCATGTTTTTCTGCTAATATTGATGGTATAACGGAACAAGCGACTATGCCTTTGCCTCCATTATATTAGATTAATGCCTAATTAACGAGACAATTAACTTTCAATAAATTAGAATCAACTTTTAAGAAATGCTCGTTCATAATTAGAGCTCAAATTCCAAAATACTAAAAGCGACATATTTCCACCCTACACTCATTTTATACTGAATCGGCGTCTTTATATTTTTTGTTCTCTCGAAGTGCTTCGTTCCTCTTTAATCTTTACTCCCCTATGCATTCGTGAATACTGATTCACAGAGGAAATGAAGTTTTGTTCAACCCCAACGCGCAGTGTCGAGTTGGGAAAACACGCTGATTCCAGCACATACTCTGTCACATAAACGCGTGCAGTGTGTTTTGTACAGGTTCTGTTCCGCAGGAACAAACTTTTCAACAACCCAATTCTAATTTGGCTTCATGCTCTCTCTTTTTTGGCCTCGTTCACACTGCAATCCTTTCTCTCTTTCTGCCCTTCTCTATCTCTCTCCGTTAAGGCAGTAAGTTTATAATGACCCACCTGTTTTCATCCGCAGCAATGCATGATATGTAAACGAAAAGCGCTTTTCTATGGGTTGTAGAAGCACGCGAATTACATATAGCAATCGTGTGTATTCGCAATAATTTAATCTAATAATTAAGTCTCGTTAGGTGGCGATTTCAATCCTATTGAAACATTTTTATTTGGGCCAGTGTTGAACCAAATGATCGCTAAACAGTTTTCCAATTGGACAAGTTTGGCCCCCCGCTGCCTAAGCTTTCTGAAAGCGCCGATTTCTGCCGCTTTCTGAAAGCGTTCTGTGCACTAATTAAAATGATGCACGATTTCAATCCTATTGAAACATTTTTATTTGGGCCAATGTTGAACCAAATGATCGCTAAACAGTTTTTCAATTGGATATGTTTGGCCCACCTCTGCCTAAGCATGAAATATATTTATTTTCTGAAAGCGTACGGTGTATGTGGCAAATTATCATGCGAGAACCATCAAGAAAAAATCCAGTTTTTGAAAATCGTGAACTGAAATACTACTGGGCTGTATTTTTGAAAACATGCGGTCAGTCAAGTAAGAGCGTGTTCGGCAAATGTTGATGAAAACTGTAAATTAGAAATAAATCATTCGTATAAACTGAAAGGGAAGAATTTTACTCTAAGATGCAATGTGAAAGAAATGGTTTTGTTTCTTTTATACGCTTCGAGTCAAATCGAAATTTTGTAATCAATTTCAGACCAAAAATAAGGCCAATTATTTTCAATTTGCTTGCATTCAAAGCAAAATGATCGGATGTTGATGAAAATTTGTGAGTTTAATCTACATAAAGCAAGCTTCAAATTGATCACTTGTGGATTAGAATAGAACAACTTTTTCCAAAGATATTGAGCAAGGTATAAACATTCTTTAGTCGCGATATTCACTTTTCGCATTCTTTCAATTTTTCCTGATAAATTGTTAGATAAAAATGTTGCTGATGCTCACTATTAATTTTCGACATAATAATTGCTGTCCCTGGAAATTTCTGTTTCTAGTGTTATTTTCACTATTTCCAGTGTTATTTTCACTATTCCAGTTATTTTTACTATTTTGCATGCAGATATCGCATTTAAAGCGCAATAAGGTGTGAAAGTTGCATTATCCTGTTTTACAGTAAATAACTTCGTAACTACTGCACCTTTAAAATATTTTTTGGTATGATTTTAAAGCTACTTATCTAAACTTTCCGCTTGAAGTGTTCAGCCAAACAGCCATTCTTTAATGGCTGTTTCTAGAACGTAACGTTGCTTAAAAATTTCGTTCTTTGCTTTTCTTAGCTAATAAATTAGACCTCTTTAGAAAAAAAGAATGCTCAAAAATAATATAACAGGAATTGCGGCATTCTGAACACATTGCATCTTAGAGAAAATTTCTTTCAATTTTTAACAATGATTTATTTCTAGTGTGCATCAATTTTCATTATTTCTAGTGCGCATCAACTTTTCATCAACTTTTGCCGAACACGTTTTTACTTGACTGACTGTATACCTCCAATTTAGTCGAAACTTCGTATCTTTATGCGCTGATTACGAATATGATAATGAAAATACATGGAAATTTCAATTTCAAGATCAAAACTTGAGAACATTGTCGTTTTTCAACATATTTTAGCAATATCTCGATAAATATTGCTTTTACGGAAAAAAGTTTAAGTTCAAAGTTGTAGCTCTTGAAAAGATGCATTTTTTTTTGTTGCACACATTTCCCCCTAGAACCATTTGGTTTTGAGAAATTTGAGGTCAAATTTGGTAAAGAAGTTTACCTTTTCAAAAACGCTTTTTTGACCATTTTCACTTCAAATTTCTCAAAAATGAATGGTTCTAAGAGAAAAAAGTATAAAATAAAAAAGATGCATCTTTTCAAGAGATACAACTTTGAACTAAAACTTTTTTTTGTAGAGCCAATATTTATCAAAGTTGTAGCTCTTGGAAAGAAGCTTGCCTTTTAAAAAACGCGTTTTTTACACTTTCCGCCTCAAATTTCTCAAAAACAAATGGTTCTAGCG
Organism: Euceroptres primus; assembly: GCA_037177015.1. Lineage (NCBI taxonomy): Eukaryota > Metazoa > Arthropoda > Insecta > Hymenoptera > Figitidae > Euceroptres > Euceroptres primus. The sequence goes on along the minus strand of JBAGKK010000567.1, from coordinate 93,094 downwards.
AAAAAATCTATGAAACAAAAAAGCTTCGCATCTTTTCAAGATGAAGATGAAGATAAAGATAAAGATAAATATAAAGATTTGATAAAGACTGGTTCTACAGAAAAAAGTTTTAATTCAAAGTTGTAGCTCTTGAAAATACGCATCTTTTTTGTTCTATACATTTTTCCCTTAGGAACATTCGGAGAAATTTGAGATGAAACGTGTCAAAGAAACTTACCTTTTCAAAAACGGGTTTTTGACACTTTTCACCTTAAATTTCTCAAAAACAAATGGTTCTCTGACCGGTTTTACCAACTGTGATTAAATTTTAATTCTCGATTAACTTAGGTTAATCAGTACCTTGCGTTCCACCAACTTTTAAACTATGATTAAGGAAGCCTAATCACCGTTTAACTTAATCGGCCATTTTTGACCGGTTAGCGACTTAACCAGCGATTAACGAGGGTTAACATAACCTCAAAGTAGAAGCTAAAGTGCAGTGCGGCAACTATATTTTCTGCCATATTCTCAAAATATACTTTTTTCTCGGTTTTCACTTCAGAGCACTTCACTTTTAATTTTTTCAATCACGATTTACAAATTGTGCCAACTTGGTTTCGTATCGATCAAGCAACGTGTCATTCGTAGGGATGGGCGATCTTGATTCGATTCTAAGACAATCGATCTTTTTCATTCGATTAATCAATATTTAATCGATTAATCGGTTGAATCGATATTTTCATTCGATCTTACCGAACGATCTCCCCCCCCCCCTCTTTTTACCTCCCAGGATATATATTGAGGAAATTTTGTACACTGAACTATGAGAATGTTTGGCATACTGTTCTAAAAAAAAAGTCATTAGAGTCAAAACTGTTAAATAATTGACGTATTTTGTACAACGTTTTTTCAAGATAGATTCACAGAAGATCGATCTTTTTAAGCCGATTAATCGATAAGATCGAATCGAAAAGTTGAGGATCGATTTTTTAGAATCGATTCCTTTTTTTTGAAGATCGCCCATCTAAGTTAATCATGATTAAGATGCCGATTAAAACATAATCATGATTAGTTAATCATGGATTTAATCACAGTTGGTGGAATCGTTCTCCGGAGAACGTTCTCTGTTGAAATCTCTACCAACATAAACCTTATTCCTTTACCATTTGAAATTAACTGTGGTAATGGTATTTTTTAAGAAAATAATTACATTCACAGAATCTCGTTTCTTGCTTTCAGACAATATCCTAGAAGGACATACGCGACTGTTTCATGACGTCCAATTAAAAATTAATTCAGCTCTGTCAGGGGGTTGGATTACAAGCCCTAAAGGGTGTCGAACAAAGACGGATGCCTGAAATAACTGTGTATGGGGACTCACCGGTTGCGGTTGAGGTCGTGGGTTGATAGGGTGCTCCGCCTGGTCCTGCAGGCTGACCCCCTGGCGTGGTGGGGGTTCCACCATGGGAGGTTGGTATCCCGCGATGGGGTTGCGAATGCGCAGCAGTACTATGAGCATGCGAGTAAGATTGCGTAAGGGAATGTAAAGGCTCGTGAAAAACGTATGCCGGATAACCCTCGGCCCTTTGTTGAAGGCAGCTACCACCCATTGACCCGCCCAAACTGCTCGACATTGAACTGAAACAATAAATTTACAGAGATCTTTTTACAAGAATGAGTTCTGTCAGGGTCAATCTCGATTTAATTATTTAAAAAAAGTTAAACAAGAGGAAAAAATTTACATATGAATTCTTTGTCAGAAATTTAAAAAAAATCGTGTTTCCGTTGGTAGCAAGACCGGTGGGAAGTTTGTAAATTCTGCAAACAGTCGGTGGTCGACTAGTTTTTGTATAAAATGAAAAGACGGTCGCTTTTTGAATTTCTTTTCTTGTTGTGTTACCTGTAAGAGTCGGGCAGGGTGGCAATCGGCTGTGGAATGGAGGAGTACCTAACGAAATCAAATCGAAATCTAGATCAAAACTTTACCAATTCACAAGAAAAACAAAAGACCGCAGCGTCTTTTACTACTATTTTGATGGATTGACAGTCTTTTTAGGTTACCTGTAAGTGTCGGGCATGGTGGCAATGGGCTGTGGAATGGAAGAGTACATGGCATTGAATCCAGCATTCAGGGGCAATCTGGGCGTAGCGGGAGTAGCAGCAGGGGGCGCCGAACCTGTACTGCCACCACCAGTGCCACCACCAACCACCTGATCCACTGCAGCTCTTCTTTGATTACGTAATTTTTCTTCCCGACGCCATTTCGCCCTGCGATTGCTGAACCAAACCTGTAAACAGAATGTTATTGGATTGTTATTATTAAAAATATTTAGATTCTGTTTGGTTCTGACACTCACACCAACATCCGTGCCTGGATTCCTCTCTGCTCTATTGAAACTAGTAATAGAAAACTAAGTTTTGGATAATGGACTTCGTCTTCCTCACCCTGTCATTCTCATTCCCGGATTTAATATTCCTCTTTTACTTGTTCCTTTCGTTATTTCGCTTCCTTCGGTCTTAATTTCCCGCTTTCTCCCTACCTCGTTTCCACGGTATTTCAAATGATTTGAATCTGAATTCAGCTCTCTTTGACAGTCAAGCTCAACACGCATACCTACCTCAGCACCTCTGTAAAAATGTTTCCCTCTCACTAAAGCTTGACGGAGCCTCTCGTGTAGTTTGTTAATTGCGATTGAGCAGTTGTCAGACGGGAAATTGAGTTACTCTTGCACGCTTTCTCTCTCCATCCTTCCACCTACTTCAACTTCTCCTTTGCATCCCTTATTTTCTCGCCTCTTTGAAATATATTTAATATTTTACTAAAAAATCATAAAGTGCGAATATTTTCCTGTCCACAAGTTACACTTTCCACATCTGGAGTTATAATTTCCAGAAGGTTATGAATCTTCTTGCAAAAAAAGAATTCTTTTTCTTCGATATATCCAGTCCTTTTCTCTTCTCTCTTCCGGGCACTCTGGCTGATCCATAAATCGATGTGGGTAGCTTTATTGCTTCTTTTATGCCTGCTACTTTCCACTCCATTGAATGTGTAATGAAAGCGCACCGGTGTTAAAGTTCGTCATGTAGCTTCGATTTGCGGGATTTTCGAAATCTCTATACTATTTCGTTGGGATTTCAAGAATTCAATATTCTTCTTTTGAGTCAGGAAATTCGAATCTTGATAACGTAGATCTTGAGCAAAATCCACAAGGGGATAAACGTGAGAAACTGTCCGGCCTGGGGCGAGGAGCTTCAATTAGTGTAATTCTATAAATGCTGGATGAGCGGACTGAGAAAATGCAATTTAGCCCTCCTTCTTGCACAAAAATTAGTTATAAAGATGCTTTCAAGAACCAAGAAATACTTAATCTACCTTGTAAAATGTTACTATCATCGACTTTTCAAGTATTCTTTTATAGAATACGTCATTCCTTTCAGACAACATCAGTGATCTAGTATTAGGAGATGTATCTAACGTATTTGGAGGTTACATTATTTTAAGATATAGCAAAAAGGATCAATGACAGAAGTGCCAACTATTGAAGAAACAGTGGATGATTGAGGGTGTGAAGTGGGGATGTGAATATAGTTGAGTGTGAATATAGTTGCATTTTTTCTGGTTATAGCGAAAAAGACCAATGACAGAAGTGCCAACTATTGAAGAAACAGTGAACGATTGAGGGTGTGAATTCTATAACACCCTATTATATTTTTCCCCTTGAATGTGGAAAGACCCCTGGACTCTTGGGTTTGAGCGACGTTAAGGTGAAAAATATTGTAGGACGTTATAGAATCCAGCCCCTCAATTGTACAATGGTTTTAATTAGCCCACTCGGTCCAAATAGTTGGCAAAGCAGTCAGTCAAAACAATTGAACAATTCTGTAGGAGCTACGTCTTCTTTCACTTCTTGATGGTGATCTATTTTCGGTTTCTGTTAACATCATGTAATCCTAGGACTTTGATAAGGAAACAGGCTTATTTGGAGTTGAAGTTACAATGCTGCATATCTTTAAGTTGGTTTTCGACCATTGCGTGAGAGATGCGAAATGATAATCGGAGCCGCGATGTGCAGGACAACCGGCAGAGAGAATTGAGCAAGTAGGTGTATAGGTAGAAAAGCGGGAACGGCCAATCAGAGCACAACCTCCCACGTTGCCATGGTAGCGTCCGAACTCCCTCTTAGGCCTTAAACTCGATCCCTCATGACTCGACTCAGCCAAGCCGGAGCTATATCGCGCCTCAGCGTTCCACGGTGTACCGGCCGTACCACAACATCCCGTAGTGCATCAGTACCATCCTACTCTCCGTTCGTCCATTCGTCCGAGAGAGGGAGAGAGGGCGCTTATCGGAGTGAAAGAGAGGAACCACCCTCCCTCAATCTCTCCCTCACTCCCAGTTTCCTGCACTTAGCAAGATCAATACCAGCCAACGAGGCTTGAAAACATGCGTCAACATGGTCTTGCACTGTTTGTACGTCCACATAACGCTGTGCCCGACCAAAACTCCCTGCCCGACCGAAACTCCCTGTCCGGCCACTTCGCTACCCCTGATACCCACCGCTTGCTACCTACGGCCAAACAATGTCCGACAAGGCTGCGTACATATTAACTTATACCGTCATACATCACCCCATGGCTCGAACCACCAGTATTAATTAAAATAATACTCGGACACCGGGCTGTGTATACCACAACCAGAGGTAACCTTGCATGGCGATGAACCGTTGACGTGTAGCGTGCAAGTCTGACGAACTCCAATTTACATAGTATAACCTGGAATTCTTGCTAATCGAGAAACCTGTTCCACAACCTTGCTAGAAATATCACTCTCCCAGACATCTGATGAAAACCTACATACTGCGGGAAGAAGTGATAAACTTCCTTAACACGATTAGTCTCTGCCGATTCTCATAAAAACAGTTTCCGACGCAAAAACTAGCGATTACGCTAACTTTAATCTTAACTTACACCGGGAATCAAGCCTGAAAAATAATCGGAGGACTAATGATTGACTAACTCGAATTTCTCTTGTTTTCGAAACTCAACTTCTTGATAAATCCAATTGTTAAGCTCGTCACGAGGAGCCATTCACTCTCGAATCAGCCACTTTTAACAACTTTTAACGTTTGAAATCACAAAGGATTTCAGAGGAATCATTTCGGAAAAAAATGAAACTTTAGGAATCAATTGAATTTAAACAGAAATCGGTGAAATCAAGGTTTTCATTTATGCCAAGAGTGCAATCGCTTAGTTAACGCACTGTAAGGAACAAGTCAGAGAGTTTAAGACGGGAGTCAGCGAGTATAAGAAGGGAATCAACAGGAATCAACGGGAGTCAGAAAGGAATCGAGGTAGCGTTGCGCGGAAAAGTTGCGCAGAGGATTGCATTTCACACAGTTTCACACTTTGAAACTTTGGTTACTTTATACATGAAATCAGAATAATTTACAAGGAATCTGAGAATTAATGTGGCTCAAAGGAGAATCTGTTGCATTTAACAGCGAGTCGATGGGAGTCAACGGGAATCAACGGGAGTCGAGACGATGTATAAACCGTCGTCAAGCGTTAATAGCGATGATTTAATCGGTTCAACATTGAAATCGCAGCACGAAACACGAAATCAACTTTTCGTTACATTACACTGGGAATCAATTGAAATCAGTGGAAATCATTTGAAATTATTTGCTAAGATTCTTCTGATTTCAGAGTCAATGGCCCCTCGGCTCCTCATCTAAAAATAAATCTCCTAAATCATCTAAATCAATCTCCTCATCTAAAGCTCCTCATCCTAATCATTCTCAAACATCAGAAATTAGAGGCTTTAGGAAAGCATGTCCCTAATCATTTTCAGGCAGAAGTCTTTCTAGAAGTTATTGTTCCACCGAATTCGGAGTATCAAGCGTGTGATGCTGAACGGTCAGAAGAGTCAGTAAACGTCCTTAATGAAGGAACGTCTTCGTGTTTAACGGTTGCTTTGTTCCCGTCTATGAGGAGGAAGAAGCAGTAGTGAGACGAGTAGGAGGCGCAAAAAGAGAGGAAAAAGGGTGCGTGAGATCTAAGAATGGTAGGAGGCAACACACCACATTCGCGCGCACATTCACACTCACCTGGATACGTGCCTCAGGCAATCCAATCTTCTCGGCGAGACGCTCCCGTGCAAACACGTCCGGATAATGTGTCCGCTCGAATTCTGAAACGAAACAAGGTCGCAACAAGTGCTCATTACTGTCGGATCTATACTATCCACGTCGGGCTTCCAAATCTGAGCCCCTCAGCTTTGTAGCGTAATTTTACGCGGATTTGAAAACATTTTAAAATTTTCGGTATACAGAGGGTCACCAAGGATATTATTATGCAACGAGGATCAAAATTTCCTGGAAATGGTTCTTGAATGAAGTATTTGTTTACCCACCTTTCTCGAGACTATCGATTTGCTCATTGGAGAACGAAGTCCGATTGCGTTGTAGTTTCCGCTTCAGCCTTAATCGGACTTGCGAATCTTCGTCACCGGAAGAATTATGCTCAGAGTTACCATCTGACGTAGTTTCCTGCTGATGGGAAAGCAAGGAACCAGTATCTGGAAAACAAAATTGTACACAATCTGTTAGAAGATTTGCTACTGATCGTGGATCAAGCGATCGAGGATTTACGTAATCTATTTTGGTTAATTCAACCAAAGCCGTTCCTTAAAGTAAAATAATTAAAATGAGAGTTTGACGTAATTGCAGTAAAAATAGAACATTGTGAGCTTGAGCTTCTCGTAAAAACAATTTAGTTTTGAGATGTCTGTCAATCACAAAATCTTTCTTAGAAGAGAAACCGAAAATAGTAATCGATCGGAATACTTGCGTAAACGGACAATCTGTTATGGTATAAGATATAAACGTGTTTTTGAATGAAATATAGTAAACCCCTTCAAGGACTTAAGGACTCAGAGCCAAAATGGATCTCTAAAAGTATATACCCTTAATGGCTATTTTGAAATTGAAGAAACAAGTATCGATCGAATTTTTCGGCATTAGTGAGTAACACTGTGCGCTGTTTGGTAGGACGAGGGCCTGTCAATCCCCGAGCGTCCCGATTACTTTCCACCTCCACGCACCGAACCCTCGCGTTCGGATCCCTCATTCCGTTCCCTTCCTCTATTCCTTCATTCCTTCGTCTCTCTGATCTTCTGTCCGTTCGTCAGCTGCTCGGTTTCTCGCTCGCTCGCCTCCACAACCCAATTGGACTCGGTTGTTCCCCTGAAAAGTCCTTGGCGAAATACCGGCACCCTAAACAGATCCACCCCCTCTGGTTGGACGTAACAACCCCAACGATCGAGAACCTCAAATAGGCATCTCCTCATTCTCAAGAACGAGGAATATGACGCATTATATAAAAGAAGAGCATCTTGCTCTAAAATCAACCTGAGTCATTGGATGCAACTTTGGAAGTTAACAAAGTTAACTCGAAGAGAAAGGAGATTAAAGTTTCCTATTTCCCAGATAATGAAATTCATTCTTTCGGAACTTTGATACCTCCAGAACGACGAGATCGAAACGTTCCGGCTTCCCCGACAGTCGAGCCGGTTTCATAATCTGCCCATTGAAGCTCTCCGCATCTGGAATTGTCATCTGCGGGCCAATCTGTGCCGCAATCTGAGCCGCCTGACTGATTTTGGTGATCCTATTAGGTGGAGGCGATTTGACGAGCGCAGGTATTTTCTGCGCCTGGATATATTGAGGGAGCACACATATGAAAGCTTAGCCTTATTGGCCAGCGAACTAGCCTCTTCAAAGGGAATCTAATGTGTCACAGAAAAAGGTCACAAAGAACCCAGACACTTTGTGACTTCAATTGTGCGCCACTCGAGCTCGATTGCACCTATGTGCTGCAATAGAAAAAAAATATTGGAAAAAAGAAAAAAAACTGTTTTAAAATTAAATTTTCTCCCTACAGAGAAAAACAAAGGAGTTATTTAAATTGTAACCTATTTTCAAGCGGCATATCGCATTACTAGATCTCGAATTCCTACTTTATAATCTAAATTCGATGTAAAAAGCTGCAAAAATCCGGTGGGAGAATTTATCGTTTGGAATGAAGTTTCATAACTCAGCTTATTGGAAATATTGGCAACACGAATATAATGTTAGCAACGATTGTACTTGGGTATCGATATCAGAAGTCCAATATCATGTTTTACAACGCGAGTTTCTGTGTAAGTGGAAAAAGAACTGAAAATTGCTGAATGAAAAAAAAATTAATATAACTTACCGCTTCTTTTAAGAAGGGAGTCGTCGCGTCCGTGAAGCTGACCACCAGGCAAAAGAGACTGACCCGAGCCAGGGGTGGCTGCCGTCGGAATGCCGGTGGCAAGGGGATGATGGGAAGGCGTTGCGGAATACCATGCGGGTGGCCAGCCAGCAGCTTGTCCGTTGAACATCCTTAGCTTGTCGTAAACGCTCTCCGCGCCCTGATGTGCCTGTACCGCCGCTTGTTGCTCCTTTTGCGAAGCCAAGTTTCTCAACACCCTGTTTATAGATGACACCTGCGAAAAAAGGGAAAGAACTCTTCGTGAAACGTTGACTTTATCGGGACGAGAATCTTTTCTCAAGAATGATCGAGATGATAACCCACGACTTCGGACAGGTAGGTTAGAATTGGAAGAGCCTATATGGATTATTAAATTTAAAACGAACTGATTTACGTATATCAAAGAAACACAAATTAGATTTGAATTTCGGATTGTTGGCAGCTCCACTTTTAACAACAATGATTGGTAAGAAGAGTCGTTTGATATGGTTGACAGACGTTCCTTACTGTACCTTTCAAGGGCTTCAGATGAAAGGACACCGTCATCCAATTATTATTACATAAAACGGTTTCCTCGACTAGTACATCCTCCCCCGTTTCCCTCTGGTTCTCCAGTCTTCTTCACCTTAGAGCCGTAACCAGTGGCTAACTCAAAAGTTATAACGAGCCGGCGGTTGCACTCGACTCATAATAGACTTTTGCGCAACTACATGCATACCTACCCACATAATAGCGAACAGCGACCAACAAACGATCTACAACCACCGCAGCGACCCCCCTCGGTGAATATCGAGCGAAAACTTCTTAATTACGAATCGTTGAAACGTTCGGAGAAACAGAAGGGCTGGGCTGAGAATCCAGAGTGAATCGCCTGGCATGAAGGCAAGACTTTACCAATTGACAGAAGTGTCAAACTTAGATTTATTTAACTCTGAAAATCAAGGAATATCTAATTTGACAATGGCACTACAACTTGTAACGAATTAACATAAGGCATCCATTTGTGGATGATGTAAAGCAGGATTTGGGACAGAGAAGCAGTAGTATGCTGATTGAGTATCATCAAACAGCAGCCGATAGACCTGACCTGCTCTTCCATCGTTTCAAACACAGTCTGGTCGAGGCTCTTGGACTGGTGGTTCGCTTCGGTCGTCGCACAACAGCCGCAGCATCGATGCAGACCATTACACGCGCGACCGGACACGAATAATTGTGCAACACGCTTAACTGATCCCATTCACCCTGATTCTACCCGCTTCCACTCTATCCCCTCCCACAGTTCACCCTGCAGCAACGTTACCGCCACCATCACAGCCAGCAACCTCACCACCAATACTAATACTAATACCAGCCCTGCCAAACCCATATAGTCAAAACAAACGAAAGAACGAGCCGTCGATCCACTCGAGATCTCCGGACCCGCTTTTCCGTGTGTGTGTAACTGTGCAGTGTGCAGAAACGCTGATTGATCAAGCCAGTCTGATCACATTCGTTTGAACCCCTCCACCAGATGTATAACGATGCGTGCGCGTGCCATCCTCATTCACGGAAAATCCTACCTCGAATCTTAATCGCCATTGATTTTGATTTGGAAACTCATTTTTCTTTAAATAGAATCGTCGTTTTGACATATTTACAGAAAGTCACAAACTGAACTTTATTGGAAAAACTGGAAAAACTTTTATGGAAAATTTAGGACTAGTACTGACTATTCGCTTTTAGGAAGAAGCCATAAAGGAAGAGGAAGATGAAGATTATCTTTTAAAATGAACCACTGCTTCGATGAAAGTGCGGGTAAGTATAGGTTATCAAAGAACTATCGAAGAATCGAATAACTTCGAAATGAAACGTAGGTTTACTACAAAGGAAAATTTTTAGAACATTGGAGCTAACAATTTCATTCCTTTCAAAGTCGGAATGAAGTCTATAGGTCTTAGTTTTGTAAATAAAAGAGTTCTAATATCGGTTCTAAAAATAGTAGGTTATCGAATAAACTACTATTTTAGAGAACAATAGAATAAACTTGAAGTGGAAAATAGGTTTATTAACAAGAATTTTTCTTTTAGAACATTGGAGCTAACAATTTCATTCGGTTCAAAGTCGGGATGAAGTCCGAAAGCCTTAGTTTTGTAAATAAAAGAATTTCTTTTGTTGGCCCTCCTTTCGAAACGAATATCGATTCTCAAAAGAGTAGGTTATCAAAGAACAGCCGAATAATTACCAAGTGGAAAGTAGGTTTATTTGAAAAAAATTTCTATTAGAAAATTGGAGCTAACAATTGAGCAGTTGTGTCCAAGAACAGTGTACTTTCATTTTTAGAAGTTACCTGACTTTAATTTGTTTTTCATACAAATGTGTACAAAACAAATGAAAATCAGGTGACTTCTAAAAATTATAGTACGCTGTTCTTGCACTCAACAGCTCAATTTCATTCCTTTCAAAGACGTGATGAAGTCTAGAAGCCTTACTTTTGTAAGTAAAAGGTTTCCAATATCGGTTGTAAAAATAGTAGGTTATCAAAGAACAATCGAATAACTTGGAACAAATATTTTCTTTTAAAACATTGGAGCTAACAATTTATTTATTTCCAAAGTCGGGATGAGATTTAGCAGCCTTCGTTTTATATATTAAAGTGGTTCTTTTCTGGTACTTCCTTTGGAAACGACTATCGGTTCTAAAAATATTTTGTAATTTTGTAATTTATTCAAAAAGTACCTAGGGCTCAGTAGCCCTACGTTGATTAACAAAATTTTTCTTTTAGGGTATTGGAGCTAATAATTTCATTCCTTTCAAAGTCAGGATGAAGTCTGAAAGCCTTAGTTTTGTAAATAAAAGAATTTCTTATAATAGAAATAGTAATTTATCAAAGAACAATCGAATAACTTCGAAGTGGAAAATAGGTCCATAGAAAAAAATTCTTTTAGAACACTGGAGTTAACAATTTCATTTATGTCCCGGCACTATAGCTCAAGGCGTCATGAACATCAGTGGTTGGATTCTCTTGAAAGGATCTCATTCAAACTTAAATGGATATAAACCCTCACTGAGTACCATTTGTTTGAGGTATTCTCAAACCTACATCTAATTCTCTCTGCACAATCCTCTTGTAAAATACTGAAATCACTGTATCATTAAGTAATGAGTTGTCACTAATTTTAGCTATCTTTTTTCCCAACTAACCCCTGTTGCTGATACACGAAATTTATCTTCCAAGTCAAGGGATTTAGATGGTTCTTCCGGAATTCTGTCCCTGAAAGGAATTGTGTTGCTTTGGTGTACGTGATGACCAATGCCTTTGAAAGTATTAGTTTCATTGATGTGTAACGAGGGTAGATCAAGAGGATGTTTGGAAGACGTACGCACGCAGGAGAGGATTCTTTGGGATTGGGGGCAACTTGCGTTGAGGGTGGACAATGTCGAGTCCGCGTAATGGACCGATTACCCCACCCAACCGATCGTATTGACGAGACTTTGATTAGGGTCGAGTGGCCGGATCCGACGGGTAAGTGCCGGCCGGTTGCGCACCCTGATAAGCTTATAGTAGACTATCGTTGTAGCATACGCTCTACGGGAAAGTAAAGTTTCATCAACGTTGATGCTTCAGGATTAATTCCAACTCTTCGACACCTGCCCATTTGGACGTCTAATCACGATTAATCTCTGGATTATGAACTAAGAGATGTTTGTCCTATCAGTCTACCTTCAACCAACAAGTCTTCAGTTTCCAGTAAAACCAATGATACCAAACTTATCAGTAATCGTAAAGAAAAGTAAATGAATCTACTTACACTTGGTATGTTGTCGTTGTTGCAGACTCCTTCCTGCAGCAATCGATCTCGGATCTCCCAAGCGAAGATTGAGGGACACTCGCGCTTGTAGTCAGCAATTTTATTCACGACTGGTGTTGTTGCCACACGTGGTTTACTGCCACCAATCGCTCGTGGTTTTATCGAGCCCGTCTCATAATATCTGTAAAAATAGTACGGTTTCGTCAATTATTGAAGAGATCACTCTGCGTCTACAAGATCATTCTTCGTTTACAGGAGTAAACGACTCATTCTGAGATGCTTACCTTCCGAGGATTTTAGAGACGCATCCGTTGCTGACTTGTAGAATGCGCGAAATGTCGCAAGGTCTAGCACCACTGTGAGCCAATTCGACGATCTTCTGCCTCGTGGAATCCGGCAATGGCCTTCCGTTGACGTAAACACCACCGAGTTGGTTAACCCCGCTGTGTCCTGCAGCCGAGCACCCAAATATTGAGTTCTGTCCAACCATAGAACCCCCTCCAATACCCGCGCCACCCCCGTGCATCAAGTCCTCCTCTGTGAACCAAAACCTTCAATATACATTCTATCACTTTAGCGGATTCCATCGGTAAACAGTTTGTATGAAACACAAATACTCTTAGTCCTAATTACGATCCGTTGCAACAACGTGTGTACATGAATCTATATGTTCACCTGAGTGGAGGCGTCATATCGGCATCAGAACATACATGACACCCTCTGCATGCGATGAAACTGACACCTGACAACACCACGAAATTCGGCGGTAATGAAAATCACGTTAAATCCTCTGTTTACGTTTGACTGAGCTAAATTTTTCGATAGTTTGCTTTACTGGGTAAATGATTGACGTTACACTGGAGTTGATTTTTCGTTTTTGTACTTGCGTTACTGAAACAATGAAATTTTTATTTCACCATTTTCGTTCTACGTTTCGCCATAATTTTCTTCTCTGTTAAAAATACATTTTCATAATTAATTTCTGGCCTAAAAACCAGGATCAGTTTTTAATTATTCGTCTCTCTTGGCGTGAAAAATAGCTGTTTTGGTGTTAACTTGTTTTCTTTGAACGTTGGTTGACATTCTCTCGTGTCCTTTATGCAAAAAGCATACAACTTTATGAAAGGAGATGCTTGACTCTGGCAACGACAGACTCGCTAGGAAACTACGCTAAATGCATCTTGCAATTAACGAATTTAATTAATCCCTACGTTTGAGCGTGAAACGACAAGAAATAGTTGGAATGCTATTCAAATGTTCTCTGTGTTTGCCGCGCCTCGACACACCTGTAGTGTATAACACATTTCGTGTGCAACTAAGCAAAGTGTCTCTTTCGGGCTTGTTGTTCACGAATTATTTGAGTCCGTGTTCTTATGCTTCACAACAACCCAGGCAGAAATTTTCTCACTCTCTTGACACATTGGAAATCTGACAGTTTTGAAACAACATCTTCAAAAGAGATTTCTGTTTTTTTTTTAGTGATATATAATATGAAACGATGTAATAAAATATATCATTAAATCTGTTTTAATTCAAGTAAATTGTACAAAAAGAAATTAAGAGAATTCGCATTCTTTCTTTGAAGACCTCCTTGCTTTTTTTCGTCTAATTCCCTCGTCAACATTTTAAACTCCTTGTTTGCGATTCGACGCGTGCATTTCATGCGACAGTGATAGCGTTCAAGGCGATTTGTCTTCTCAGCGATGACTAATAGGTTCGAACGCCGGCTCGTGAATACGATTTTCTCATTGATCAAAGAGACTCTCGTCTTCCGAAGGGATTTTTTTGCCTCTTTGTCTTTTGCTGGTGATGTCCGAGAATGAATATTCATATCGCGTTCATATTAACGAGCGAATAAGTCAAGCCTGGGACTCTGTAATCTCCCGTTTAATTTATGCGAGCAGATATTATATATGCCTAAAAAAGGTATCGGTATTATTGCAAGTGTAAAATGTATTATATGCAAATATTTTTTCAGAAAGAATTTCTTTCAGATTTTTAGATGCTATGGTTGTTTCGAAGCACAAATAAGATTTATCTTAAGAACGAGATCACTCGAGAGTTGATTTTACAAAGAAATAAGTTCCTGGGAAATAATTTCTTATCTCTTGGATCTTCTTTACTCAATTAAATGCAGGAATGAAGTGAATAATCTTTATATTTCGCAATCATCAACCGGCGCCGACCACGTTTTCTTCAAAGAAGAAGTAACCTTCAAGATGAGATTTTAATTCTGCTTTATAGGCTGCATCAACATTGAGATAAGTGCATCCAAATTTGGTTTTTGAAAATCTGAAAGTGCATTTGTAATATAAACTACAGGTGATACAAATTTCATGAATATCATGATGAATTTCGTGATTCGTGATATAAATTTCATGAATTTTCCGATGTCGAAAGGTTACTCATGCTAAACTTACGCAATATACATGGCGGAGTGAGGAAGCGACTGGTGGCGCCAGCGTTGGATTCCCAATGGAACTATTTGGCCTCGAGGCCTCAATCTGAACTTTATTGAAATCCATGATTAGTATTGTCTATGGACCTTGATGGAAAATTTTATGACTAGTACTGGCTGTTCGCTTTTAGCAAAAATTCATAAAGGAAAAAAAAGATGAAGGTTATTCTTTGAAATAAACCACTGCTTCAATGGTAGTATGGCTGAGTAGGTTATCAAAAAACAATCGAATAACTTCAAAGTGGGAAACAGGTTTAGTAAAAAAATTTCTTTTAGAAAATTGGAGCTAACAATTTCATTCCTTTCAAAGTCGGGATGAAGTCTAGAGGTCTTAGTTTTGTAAATGAAAGGGTTCTAATATCGGTTCCAAAAATAGTAGGTTATCAAAGAACAGCCGAATTACTACGAAGTGGAAAATAGATTTATTTGAAAAAAAATTCTTTTAGAACATTGGAGCTAACAATTTATTTCCTTTCAAAGTCGAAATGAGGTTTAGCAACTTTAGTTTTATAAATTAAAGTGGTTCTTTTCTGGCACCTCCTTTGAAAACGAATATCGATTCTGAAAATAGTAGGTTATCAAACAACAATCGAATTACTTCGAAGTGGAAAATAGGGTTAAATGAAAAATTTTTCTTTTAGAATATTGGAGCTAACAATTTCATTTTTTTCAAATTCGGGATGAAGTCTAGAAAGCCTTAGTTTTATAAATAAAAGCATTTCTTTTCTTGCACCTCTTTTGGAGACGAATATGGGATCTAAAAATAGTAGGTTGCCAAAGAATAATCCAATAACTTCGAAGTGGAAAACAGGTTTATTAACAAAAATTTTTCTTTTTGAACATTGGAGCTAATAATTTCATTTTTTCAAATTCGGGATGAAGTCTAGAAGCCTTAGTTTTATAAATAAAAGCATTTCTTTTCTTGCACCTCTTCTGAATGAATATCGGTTCTAAAAATAGTAGGTTGCTAAAGAACAATCGAATAACAATATAATAATAATATTCATATAATAATAATAACAATCGAAAAATAATAATAAAATTAATTTATTAACAAAAATTTTTCTTTTAGAACATTGGAGCTAACAATATAATTCCTGTCAAATGCGAGATGAAGTCTGGAAGTCGTAGTTTTGTAAATAAAAACTGTTTTTTTTTTCTTGCACCTCCTTTGGAAGCGAATATCGTTTCTAAAAGTAGATTTCCTGTGGCCAGTGTTAAAGGCAAAAGTAAAAATTTGTTGAAATTTCTCAAAAGTAAGATTGGGGAAAAATTCACTGTTTAAGTGGACAACCTTTGCGCTAGGGTGGTTGGAAAGACACGTCTCTCGTTAAACCGGTATACGTCGCTGGGAGACAAGATGAGTGCGATGTTGCCTCGTGTGTACACGTACACGCTGTCACTACACTCTTTATTTATAATTTCGCGTTAATCTACGCGACGACCGGCAAAAGCGAGTCGTGCCGCAAAGTGAGGCAAAAAGGTTCCACTTGGCTGAGCGTGAAACGGGACACAGATTAAATCCCATCGTAGCGGAGCACGGCGTCGCGGCGCTCTCCCTCTCTGTCCTTGTCACCATTCAGCTTCCTCACTCTTTCTCACTGCCTCCTTCTCTCTTTCTCTCACTTGCTCTCGTTTCCTCTTCTGCCTCCTGTGAACCATCTCCTCTCATGCTGCACGACCCCCTCGCCAAACAACCCCTGAACCACGTAGCTCGAGCTCTCATAGACGACTACATTTGACGCTACACTCCAGAGTAAAAAGACAGAAAAAGGTACTCTTCTATGCTTTTCTCTCTTTCTTCTATGCTTTTCTCTCTTTCCTCACGTTCAGGAAATATTTGAAAACTGGATTGATTTTACTTAACTTTCACGAACACTTGAACCAGATTTAGGTAATGGAATCTTTTGTCAATCTTTTCAACCCTCTGATTCATCTTTCTCCCTTCTGAAAAATTTCCAAAAATGTTGATTGTCGAACATTTGAATAATCGTTATTGGTGGTCGGTTCGAAATTGCGTAATACAAAAACAAATATACTCTCCCGAGTGTATTTTCCGCTTTCAAAACCGAATTAAAGTCCGAATTAAAATCCAATCAGTGAAATAAAGGCAACACACATATAATTCCAGAGTCATTTACAATGGATTACATTGTAACGCTTCTGTATGGGCGATAATGTTATGCGGATAATTAGATCCCTGTGTGCCTGGCGAATATTCGAAGATAATGAAAAGCTGGGTAATGCATCAATTGTGCTATTTTCAGGAGCTACATGAACGATTAGTCGTTTTCCTGCTGATTTTTCACGCTCAGCTACATTCGCATTAAGCGCTACATGCACGTTAATTCGCAGCCGGCGAATAACGCGAAAGCGAATAACTCATTATTCCGGAACGCAAGCGATGAATTCGAAGCCGGCGAGTCATAATTGTTGATGCTCTATTCCCAATGCTTTAATGAAATTACAATAATGTTTTACATTATTTCCAACTAATAGAAGGTTCAAAACACTGTGATATCAGTATCCGACATTAAACAATTGGCTATTTGCTTCTTCTTTTCAAAGTATGCTAAAGCAGCTAAAGATATCTTTCAACGCATAGTATTCATATTTTCTTTAGCTGCTACGACGTTTATCCTGATAATGTTATTGATCAACCACTTGGAAACATTGGGTAATTCCAAGGCAGAGTTGGAAACAATGCAGCATATCAAATTTCACAATGGACAACCGAATTCCAATAAGAAAGACTAAAAGTTTTCTATCTATAGTCCAGGCATCTGGTACTTTTTCACCGTATTAGGTAGGTAAAGCGCATTTTTTGCTAAAACGGTTTATTGAGGGGTCCTGATGAAAATTCCAAATTTTCTAGAAATTATTACAACGCGTCCCGAAAATATTTTTGAAAAAAGTTCCAAAAATCGTGTTTTCGTAGCCTGACCCATCCCATTGCATTTTAGAGCAAAATGCTCAACAGAAAAATTGAACTAGAAAAAATTCTGAGAAAGATAGAAAAAAACCTGCTATCTCTAATGGGCACGGAGTTTTAACTTTTCAAAGGACCCCGGTTTTTTCAAAAAATAGGCTAAAAGACCCAATTTTGAAGTTTGCATCTGTATTTTGAAACCTGTTAATTTTACCCAAAAATGTTCCGGATTTTAATTAAAGTAGACGCAATTTCAAGTAGTTCTAAAAAAAACAATGACCTAGCCTCAAGAGGTCATAAGTTATGGCTTCCCAAAGTTTACCCAAAAAGTTTTTTAAAGTAGCTCGTTTCGTACACATCCTACGGAAAAACGGTAACAGGATAAATTATAGAGGGCCAAATTTTGCGTAAAATCAAAGAAGAAAAAGGTTTTAGCTCTTATATGTCACGAGTTATGACCATGAAACTTTGACTCTAGGAAAGTAATTTTCATCAGAACCCAGTTTTAGCAAAAAAACGTGCTTTACTTACTTAATACGGTGAAAAAACTTTTTTTCGTACGAACTACTAAACTAACTATAAAACTAACTACTTTTTCGTCTGAACTACTAAATAAGGAGGAAAGTTGTGTACAGATTTTTATTTAAGAAACGCCTTCCTCTTGCATTCTTAAACGTTATCGCGTCGGAAGGGTTGAGAATGTTGGCAGAAGAGGTGGTGGTGCTCAGGGGCGTTTCAGAGTAAACTTTTACACGCTGTTTCCGGTGAGTTTCATTTACGGGAACGCACAACTTCAAAGATGACGCGGAGAACATTCTCTAATGAGTTGAATCGCGGTGAACGATGCTTGAAGTGCTCGAGTGTCGAATTCATTACCTACACTGTTCCCAACCATGGCTTCTGAATGCGGACGTGTCACGGTAGACTATTCATTATCGCGCCTTCTCGAGGGAACTGAAGGGCACGAAAGTTCCGGCTTACCTGCCAGACGAATTTTTAATTTACTGCAAATAACGCAACTCACATGGTTTTGTTGCGTGTCGACGAAAAAGATTCTATCGATTCCTAAAAAAAAGACCCTTTGCGGTTTGAAGTGACGAATTTCATAACAGGTATGATTCTTGATGATATGGATTAATTATTTAAATGGATAAAGGATTAAACATGAAATATATGAATTGTAAATATCACTGTATATTTACAATTCATAATAAGGTTCAGTGCAACTAATAATAAGGTTCAGTGCAACTAGACATTTTGTACAAAAAGAAGGAAGCAACAGGAGAGGGAAAAATCTAGAAATACGTGGTAAGTTGATTTTGTATATAACTGTTAAGTATATAAGTTGTAGCAAGCGTTGCTGCAACGTAAATGTTATATTTATGTAACCTTTGCATACATTTGTCACCATTTTGTAAAACTAATGTTGTTAGAGATAACTAACATTTATGGATTTGTTTTTTTTACAGGACACATCATCAATGGTGAAAGTGCTGGATGCGGGGAACAGAGACAACCCCGTTCTAATTATTATAGGTTAGTCTTTATCACTTAAACTTTATTGTATTACGTCAACTTAGTTATTTTCTATTTCTTTTTATTTGCATACCTTTTCTCCGGTACGTATAATTTAAACTTATTGTAGGACAGTCTGTGTTAGACGAGAATGTCAAGTGTGAAGTTTTCGCTGAGGGAGATAAAATTTTGGAACCCAGGATCATTTTGGAAGGGATTTTGTTCTCCTTCTTATCCTATTACGCATCCGGCTACAAGTACGGAGAGAAACGCAGTAAAACTTTGAAGTTCATCCAACGGTGAGTTCATTCAAACTCAGCCATTTTAATTTTGCGTACAAGTACGGAGAGAAAAGCAGTAAAACTTTGAAGTTCATCCAACGGTGAGTTCATTCAAACTCAGCCATTTTAATTTTGCGTAATTTTCAAAAGTAATAATTCTTTTTGTAACATTCACAGGGTTTTTCCAAAATTCAGCCCTAAAGGTGGATACAAAAGAGGAAAGAAGAAGAGAAACCAGCATGCGGTCAATCCTCAAGTGCAAAAGTTGATGAACCGTACAGGAGAAGAAGCAGACTTTTTCGATAACGAAACAAATGTTGAATAATTAATAATAATAATTTTATATACATATTATATCTTATTTTATAGTTTACTCTACATTTTAATTATTACGCTTTATTATTTATTATTACTCTACATTTTATTACTACGCTTTTTGATACTTCTTAAGGGACTTTCAATGAAGCATAAGTATAGTTTTAGATGCTTTCAATAAAATATTTTACGATTAAAAAAAATTAAATTAATTGTATTTATCTGTAGTATGGGAAAAATGACAACTGGGTATGGGAAAAATACAACCAATGTATCGGACAATTGGCATTTTTCCCATACCCAAGTATGGGAAAAATACTAACCTGATATGGAAAAAGTCGTTATGACTTTATGACACGTTATGTCTATTTTTATATACCGACGTATGGAAAAATTTCAATACGTGTATGGGTTAATTACTTCCAATACAGTATGGGAAATTTACCGTATTTTTTTCTTACAGTGTAGAATCTATATAATGGAAATTATTGTATATTAGAATTCCGTTTGAAAAATCCAGAAATAAGCTTCGGAGCTTATTTCCGGACACAAATTGAACTCAAATTGAATTGAAATTGTCGCCAATTGTCCAACTTCCAATAATTCCTCAACGAAATTGAATCACCAAATTTTACTGTCTAATTACAAAGGTGAGAAACTATATTGTAAGGGTAAAACAAATATCACAGCTCTTCTAATGGCAATTTGGACCAATAATAACGAGGCTAACCTCGGCGCCTCTCCTTAGAATGGGATCGCGTTACGTTGCATCCACGGGGGTCCATGGGTGGCACGAGTGCTTATAATATGGGTTATAGAAAATAAGAATAAGCTCCCCTCACTTGAATCACTGGAACGCGAACAATCCGAGCTTCGTACAACCGACAATGGCTCGGTGCCGTATACTTTGGCACGAGCTAAACTCCCCTCCCTTTAGACTCCCCCTCTGGGACACAGTCCCTTAACCCCCAATATACACAGAGCATTGGAATCAAACGCTTCACGAGAGCACTTTATTTTCTGCTACAAGATTTGTTAATGGTTATGGCGCAACGAGTCGTGCCAGAATGAAGAAGGGGGAAAGGGAGGAGAAGAGATTACCTGCAGAAGCTTCAAGGGGGTAATAAATGTCGAGGGTGCCGGATTATCGGCAGTGTGCCGCCGAGGATATCTATCGATTCTTTGACAAATTGACGGTCAAAAAATGATGTCCTGGAAGTTGGCAACGCTGGCTTTAAATTTCGAAAAGATAAACATTGAGCTGAATTATGCTAGATTTATGCTATGTTGTGCAGTCAACGATTTTTTTTTTTTTTAATACAAATTTGAGCCCAAAAATCAAAAAAACATTTTTTTATGCCAGCTTCGCTAATTGGTTTTTTCGAAAAAAACAAATGTGCTGAGTAGCATAAAAGTCACACAAAAATGTCTAGCAAATTAAAATTTGATATTATGAAATATTTTCGAAAAAAACAATATTTGAAAATAACATCAGCCGCGCCATTTTGCTTTTTTGACAAAACAAAACTTGTACTAGGAACCACCAGCTGCGCACACTACTGTGTGGCAAATATGAAGTCAAAATCTTGAACCATTTTCGAAAAAAGCGACTCAAAAGAAACTTTAAAAAAATCAATTTCAGAATTTCGAAAAACGGAACGTTATGCTAGGCTAGCACAATAATTATTTCTAATGATAATTTTCACTGGGATTAATATTTTCCAAAAAATGCAATGTTTTTGAACTTGGAACGCGTTTTTGACTCAAAATTTTAAAAATTATGAAATTCGAAAATCTGAAACTTGTGCTGAGTTTTGATAGGGTAGCACAATAATTATCTCTAATGAAAATTTTTACTGGGTTTAAAATTTTCCAAAAAAATCAATATTTTTGGACTTGGAATAAATTTTTCGCCCAAAATTTTCAAAATTACGAAATTTGAAAGTCTAAAACTTGTGCTGAGTTGTGCTAGGCTATCATAATAATTATCTATAACAACAA
The DNA here is from genome assembly GCA_037177015.1 of Euceroptres primus. Lineage (NCBI taxonomy): Eukaryota > Metazoa > Arthropoda > Insecta > Hymenoptera > Figitidae > Euceroptres > Euceroptres primus. Next base: position 71,533 of record JBAGKK010000567.1, on the reverse strand, counting down.
TTTTCACTGGGATTAATATTTTCCAACAAAATGCAATCTTTTTGATCTTTCTTTTTTACCAAAAATTTTCAAATATACGAATTTCGAAAATCTGAAACTTGTGCTGAGTTGTGCTAGGCTAGCGCAATAATTATCACTAATAACAATTTTCACTAGGATTAATATTTCCAAAAATTCCAAAAGAATGCAATCTTTTTGAACTTGGAATTCGTTTTTTACCCAAAATTTTCAAATATACGAATTTCGAAAATCTGAAACTTGTGCTAAGTTGTGCTAGGCTTCCACAATAATTCTCTCTGATGAAAAATTGCACTGAAATTGATATTTTCCAAAAAAATGCCATATTTTTGGACGTGGAATAAATATTTGGCCCAAAATTTCCAAAAATACGAATTTCGAAAATATGAAACTTGCTCTGAGTTGTGCTAGACTAGCACAATAATTATCTATAACGACATTTTTCACTAGGATTAATATTTTCCAACAAAATGCAATCTTTTTGACCTTGAAACGCGTTTTTTATCCAAAAATTCGAATTTCGAAAATATGAAACTTGCGCTGAGTTGTTCTAGGTTAGCCCAATAATTTTCTCCAATGACAATTTTCACTGGAACTAATATTTTCCAAAAAATGCAATCTTTTTCAACTTGGAGCTCGTTTTTGACCAAACATTTTCAAAATTACGAAATTTGAAAATCCGAAACTTGTACTAAGTTGTACTAGGCTAGCACAATAATTATCTCTAATGAAAAATTGCACTGAAATTAATATTTTCCAAAAAAATGCAATATTTTTGGACGTGAATAGATTTTTGGCCCAAAATTTTCAAAAATACGAATTTTAAAAATCTGAAACTTGTGCTGACTTTTGCTAGGCTAGCACAATAATTATCTCTAATGCAAAATTGCACTGAAATAATATTTTCCGAAAAAATGCGATATTTTTTAACTTGGAACTCGTTTTTAACCCAAAATTTTCAAAATTACAAAACTCGAAAATCTGAAACTTGTGCTGAGTTATGCTAGGCTAGCACGATAATTATTTCTAATGTCAAATTGTACTCAAATTCATATTTTCCAAAAAAAAATGCAATATTTTTGGATTTGAATAGATTTTTGGCCCAAAATTTTCAAAAATACGAATTTTAAAAATCTGAAACTTGTACGACTTTTGCTAAGCTAGCACAATAATTATCTCCAATGAAAAATTGCACTGAAATTAATATTTTCCAAGAAAATGTAATATTTTTGAACTCCGAACTCGTTTTTAACACAAAATTTTCAAAATTACAGAATTCGAAAATCTAAAACTTGTGCTGAGTTGTGCTAAGCTAGAACAATAATTATCTCTAATGGAAAATTGCACTCAAATTCATATTTTCCAAAAAATGCAATCTTTTTGAACAAGAAATAAATTTTTGACACAAATTTTTCAAAATTATGATATTCGAAAATGTGAAATTTGTGCTGAGTTGTGCTAGACTAGAAAAATAATTATTTCTCATGGAAAATTGCACTGAAATTCATATTTTCCAAAAAATACAATCTTTTTCGATTCGGAATAAATTTTTTACGCAAAATTTTCAAAATTACGATATTCGAAAATCTGAAATTTGTGCTGAGTTGTGCTAAGCTAGCAAAATAATTATCTCTAATGACAAATTGCACCTAAATTCATATTTTCCAAAAAATGCAATCTTTTTTGGCCGGGAATAAATTTTGGACCACAAAAAGTCAAATTTTTATAACTTTGAAGTATTTTTTTTAAGTTGGACTAATAATTTATATTTTATTGGTTTTGGAGGTTGACTTTTTTTATTAGTCTAACTTCAAAAAAAATATTTCATATTTAAAGAAATTTGACTTTTCATGGTCAAAAATTTATTCCAAGTCCAAAAAGATTGAATTTTCTTGGAAAATATGAATTTGAGTGCAATTTGTCGTAGATATATTTATTGTGCTAGCCTACCGCAACTCAGCACAAGTTTCAGATTTTCGAATTTCGTAATTTTGAAAATTTTGGGTCAAAAACGCATTCCAAGTTGCATTTTTTTGGAAAATATTATACCCAGTAAAAATTGCCATTAGAGATAATTATTGTGCTACCCTATCACAACTCAGTAAAAGTTTCAGATTTTCTAAATTCGTATTTTTAAAAATTTTTGGTCACAAACGTGTTCCAAGTTCAAAAAGATTGCATTTTTTTGGAAAATATTAATTCCAGTGAAAATTGTCATTAGAGATAATTATTGTGCTAGCCTAATACAACTCAGCACAAGTTTCTGTTTTTCGAAATTCTAAAGCTGATAATTTTTTTGAGTTTTTTTTATTCACTTTTTTTCGAAACTGGTTTACGATTTTGACTTCATATTCGCAGCACAGAAGTATGCGTAGTAGGTAGTTCCTAGCCCAAGTTTTTTTTGGTAAAAAAACAAAATATCGCGGCTGATTTTTTTTAAATATCGTTTTTTTCGAAAATGATTCGTAATATCAAATTTTGGTTTGCGACACATTTTTTTGTGACTTTTATGCCACTCAGAACAACATTTGTTTTTTCGAAAAAACCAATTGGCGAGGCTGACATAAAAGAACGTTTTTTTGATTTTTCGACTCAAATTTTAATTTTTTCAAAAAATATTTTACGGCACAATAGAGCACAAATCTAGCCCAATTTTCATTTTTTCGAAATTTGAAATTGGCGTTACCAACTCCCTTGACATAAAAAAATGTCGGTAAATTATTTGGAGGAAAATCGTTATATATAACCATACTGGATTGAAAGGAATAGTATATTATGCAACATGTGCGTAAAACCGTACGCACGAGTCGCATAAGATATTTTTTACGCACTAATATGGGTGTGTAAAAACACATTTTACGCACACTGTGTCAAAAAGTCTAGTTTTTACTGTGCGAAAGGTTTGATTCAAAATAGATTTGGATTTCTGGAATTTTGTAGAAGAATGTAACTCGCTGAACTTGACTTTTTTGCTTCGCCGCAGGAATTAAATGTTGATTTTGAATAAGCCGATGCCAGTGGGTGTTTTAGAATCGAGGTGACAAAGTGCAACCCTTAGGTTACGAAGCTTTAAGGGGCTGTTGGCCCGACAGAAGCCAAGTAAAGGCGATCAGGCGACTAGGGTTACGGGCCAACTTGGGGTAACCGCAAGCCCCCACTGTAAACTCATATAGAATATCTATTTATCTACTTACTACCGTCTTACTCTTTGCACGGGATTCTTTTTGTATCACGACATCATAAAAGAACTCCTACCGCTCATAGAATTCGAATTTAATCATCATTTAAATTTCGTCTCAGATTTGTGATCCCTTACTGCAAATCCGCATCTAAGTCAATTCTAAATATTTTTTCTTATAAATTAATATTGTCTTCAGTAAATGAAGATAAGTAAGTTAAGTAACTAAATATTTTTTCTGATAAATGAAGATAAGTAAGATAAGTTTCTGAAGAATAGTGTCCTCTTGATTTTAAAAAACATCTAAAATTTAGATATTTTTAATTTCAAGAATTGACAAAATAGAAATGGTAACAGATGTATAGGGTAAGTAGAAATTTGTTTTGATCTATTATGAGACACTAATCGAGGTTCTACTGTGCAGCAGAAAATTAGAAATACATTTTGATTCTTAATTACCACGGCAAACTTCATGGCTAGATTCCTAGTGCAAAACTGAGACAAAAAGTCCTTTACCACTTTTTCGTTGGACGCACCGTTTTCAAGTTAGGGGATTTTAAAGTTCAATGGCGACTGCGCAAGCGCGAGTGAGACGTAGCGCTTTCACTCGCACTTGTGTAGTAGCCACTGAACTTTAAAATACCCTAGCATGAAAACGGTGCGTCCATCGAAAAAGTGGTAAAGGACTTTTCGTCCCAATTTTACACTAGGAATCCACCTCTGAAGTTTGTCGCGGTAATGGGGAATCACCCAGTATTCCACGAGCGAATAAAATGTTCTTGACTTGTACAAACCTTTGTGAGGCATTTTCCAGAAGGGCGGCTCGGGGGTGGGCGAGCAAGGGTTGGCCACCCCCGCGCCCAACAGTGTCCTTGCCGCGTGCAGCGCCGCCGCCGCCGCCTCTCTGCTCCGCACTGCCGCAGCGCTTGGCGGGTAATCCGAAACGGCCGAATCGCCACCAACGACGCCGCCGCCACCGCAGGGTCGCAGGTGCAGACTCAAGCGTCCGCCGCCACCGCCGCCGCCACCACCACCGCCGGCGCCGCCACCTCCGGCCACGCTAACACAGTGCTGTAAGCAACAATAAATTTTGACTTTTAATTACATTTTTCATTTGTTTTTTTTTATTAATTATATTTACAGTAGTGGGTAACTGAAAAGTTACCATTATTTCTATTAGGTGAACACTAGTACATACTATAATTGATAGTATTACTAGGAACTACTGCTGTTAGCAAAAAATTTGTCCAGGATCTAGTTAACAGTACTAGTAGTGCCAATAGTCAACAATACTAATAGTACGGACAGTAAACAGTACTAAGAAAACCAACGGGCAACAGTATTAATAGTGATAATAATCAACAGTGCTAATAGTGCAAATAGTCAACAGTACTAATAGTAAAAATAGTTAACAGTGCTAACAATCACAATAGTCCACAGTAATAACAGTGTCAGAATTCAACGGTACTAATAATACCAATAGTCAACAGTACTAATAGTAAAAACAGTGAAAAGTGTTAATAGTACAAATAGTCAACAGTACTAATAGTACAAATAGTAAATAGTGCTTATAGTAACAATAGTCGACATTAATAATAGTGTCAGTAGTCAACGGTACTAATATTACCAATAGTCAACAATTCTAATAGTACTAATAATAATAATAGTCAACAGTACTAACAGTAATAACAGTACAAATAGTCAAAAATACTAATAGTACAAATGGTTAACAGTGCTAACAGTCACAATAGTCGACAGTAATAACAGTGTCAGTAGTCAACGGTACTAAGAATACCGATAGTCAACACTACTAATAGTACAAATAGTTAAATGTGCTTATAGTAACAATAGTCGACAGTAATAACAGTGTCAGTAGCCAACGATACTAATATTACCAATATTCAGCCATTCTAATAGTACCGATAGTCAGCAGTACTAATAGTACTAACAGTGCTAACAGTTCAAATAGTCAACAGTACTAATAGTACAAATAGTTAACAGTACTAATAGTACAAATAGTTAACAATACTAATAGTACAAATAGTTAACAGTACTAATAGTAATAATAGTCGTCAGTAATAACAGTGTCAGTAGTCAACGGTACTAATAGCACCAATAGTCGACAGTAATAACAGTGTCAGTAGTCAACGGTACTAATAGCACCAATAGTCAACGGTACTAATAGCACTGATAGTCAACAATACTAATAGTACCGATAGTCAACAGTATTAATAGTACAAATAGTCAACAGTATTAATAGTAAAAACAGTCAACAGTACTAATAGTACAAATAGTTTACAGTATTAATAGTACAAATAGTTTACAGTATTAATAGTAAAAATAGTCAACAGTACTAATAGTACAAATAGTCAACAGTATTAATAGTACAAACATTCAACAATACTAATAGTACAAATAGTTAACAGTGCTGATAGTAACAATAGCCCACAATAATAACAGTGACAGTACTCCACGATACTAATAGTATCAATAGTCAACAATAATAATAGTACCAATAGTCCAAAGTGACAATACTACAAATAGTCAACAGAACTAATACTACAAATAGTCAATTGTGCTTCTACTGCAAAAAGTTAACAGTGCTAGTAGTAACAATAGTCGACAGTAATAGCAGAACCAGTAGTCAAAGGTACTATTGGTACCAATAGTCGAAAGTAATAGTGGTACTCGTAGTCATGAGTACTAATAGTACCAACAGTCGAGAGAAATGAAGTACCAGTAGTCAACAGTGCTAATACTAAAAACATCCTAATTCTTGTAAATACAAATTATATTTCAACTATAATCTGCTGCCACTAATTACTACTAGAAAATTCATTAGCTATTAGCACGTATGATTACTAGTGTAAAGTTTAAAGAAAAGCGTTACTCTTTAGTATTCCTATTAGAAAATTCTAACATTGATAATAAGTTCAAAACCAGCAACTATTGGTCCCAATGTACTATAACTAGTAAGTAACTAGTATAATAAGTATCTACTATTAGTAAGTAGTACTACTGAAAAATACTACTTTGTATTTTTCTACTTCATTTCGCTGCATTCAATTCATATGGGAAATTTTTAAAACAATTTAGATACGCATAGTAAGTAAGTACTAGTGAGTAACTAGTATAATAACTATCTGCTATTAGTAAGTAATAAGTAGTACTACTGAAAAATACTACTTAGCATTTTTCTACTTTATTTCGCTGTATTCAATTCATATGAGAAATTTTTAAAACAATTTAGATACGCATAGTAAGTAAGTACTAGTAAGTAACTAGTATAATAACTATCTGCTGTTAGTAAGTAATAAGTAGTACTACTGAAAAATACTACTTGGTATTTTTCTACTTTATTTCGCTGGATTCAATTCATATGGGAAATTTTTAAAACAATTTAGATACGCATAGTAAGTAAGTACTAGTAAGTAACTAGTATAATAACTATCTGCTGTTAGTAAGTAATAAGTAGTACTACTGAAAAATACTACTTGGTATTTTTCTACTTTATTTCGCTGGATTCAATTCATATGGGAAATTTTTAAAACAATTTAGATACACATAGTAGTAAGTACTAGTAAGT
>JBAGKK010000567.1:45229-57061 GCA_037177015.1 Euceroptres primus | reverse complement strand
CTTCTTTTAACTCAAATAACAAAATTATTTTGAAACAACAGAATTTGACTTTGACTTAAGCACTTCTTTTAACTCAAATAACAAAATTATTTTGAAACAACAGAATTTGGCTTTGACTTAAGCACTTAAGTCAAATAACAAATTCTTAACTCAAATAACAAAATTATTTTGAAACAACAGGATTTGACTTTGACTTAAGCACTTCTTTTAACTCAAATAACAAAATTATTTTGAAACAACAGAATTTGACTTTGACATAAGCACTTTTTTTAACTCGAATAACAAAATTATTTTGAAACGAAAGGATTTGACTTCGACATAAGCACAAAAAATACTTTGCATCAGGATAAAATATTTAAATTTTTAAACAATATTTAAATGAAATCTAAGAAATAAGTTTCTAAAGTCTAAAATTTCTATGATATACGCTTTAAAAATTTCTGAAACATTTGTGGTTTTTTGCTGCAATTATTTCGGAAGTTTCTCTAATGAAAATGAAATTTTAGAGGCAGAATTACAACTAAAAACAAGAAACTGTATTTAAAAAAATCTAATCAGTTTTCTAACTTTTCTTTAATGTAACAAATTTTTTAACGTTAAAAAGACTAAGCAAAATTTTTGCAAACCTTATTTCACAAAAAGATACAAAAAGTGTTTAGGAAAGTTAGTCAAAAAGCGTTTCAAAAATTTTTTAAAATAAAGGAATTACTCAAGGAAGTTAGTCAAAAAGCGTTTCAAAAATTTTTAAAAATAAAGGAATTACTCAAGGCAGTTAGTCAAAAAGCGTTTCAAAATTTTTTAAAAATAAAGGTATTTTAAATGTTTAAAAATAAAGAATTTAAAAAATTCTAAATTTAAAATTCTCAACAATTTTTCGTTATTTTTTCAGCGCACAATTTTTTAAAATTTTCTTTTCTGATTTCTCAGTTGATTTTTTTAACCCCCGGAAATCCATTTCGAGATTTCAACTGACATATTTTTTTCACATGTTAATTTTCGAAAATTTCATAATTCACTTTCACAATAACTTTCATAATTTTTCCGAGTGAATAAAAAAAATTTTAATGAATTTCTTTTTGGAAAATCTTCTCTACAGTCCTTGTAAAATTTTATTATACTCTCTTAATTAGAAGGTAATTTTCAGATCAGAACTTTCGAACCAAATTAATTTTTTTTAAAAAGTTCGAGTATTCTTACGGAAATTTCCGTACATCTAGCATAGAACACAAAGGTGGCGCAGGCTAGTGTTTCGGATTTTTTCCGTAAATTAGCCTCGGCCCATGTTATGTTGTATTCTAGTTGCACGGAAATTTCCATAATACTAGACACTGTCTTAAAAAAAAATCACTGATCTCTATTTTTGGTTATAAATAGTGTTTAGGGTACTAAATAACTATACCAAGTATTGGCTCGAAAATTTAAAAATTTTTTAAGATATAGGTATTAATAACTTCCTGCTATTTTTTTCCGTTTTAAAACAACTCAATTATTCATTTTTCATTGTTAATAAAATTGTTATTGTTGATAAGATTTATTGTTATTTATATAACAATTTATTGTTGATAAGATAAATATTGTTAATAATATTAAAGAGAAATACTTTAGACAATTTTTGTTAGTAATTCATTAAAGTTTCAGAAGGAAAAAAATGAAAAATATTAATATTTTCTGTTCTTTATTTAAAAAAACAAATTAATTTTTTATTTTGAAATATGTTCTTGACGCGGTATGGTTTTGAAAAAAATCACGAATAACAATTGTATGTTTACAATTTCATCACTAATTTGTAGGATCGCTTCTGTTTTCGTTTTTGAGAAAAAATTCCTTGAAGGAAACCGCGCTTAATTGCTTACTTCAAACAATTTTTTCTCAAAAATGAAAATAGAATCCATTCTACAAATTGGAGATAAACTTCAAAATATATCAACCTATACTCATGATTTTTTTCACAACCACATCTCATCCAGAACATTTTTAAAAGCAAAAAAAAATTCTATTTTTTTTTAACCAAAATAAAGTATTATGTATTTTTCAGTTTCTATCTATTTTTATTAAAGTTCAATAAATTACGAATAAAAATCTTCTAAAACATTTTTCTCTATTCTTATTAACAACTGAGTTATTTTAAAACGACAAAATTGTACAGGCCGCGTTAGTTACCATATCGAGCGGCCGCTGATTGCTTACTTCAAAGAATTTTATCTCAAAAACAAAAAGAAAAAAAATAGAAGCTATCCTACAAATTGGTGACAAACTTGCAAACATATCAATGTATATTCATGATTTTTTTTCAAAACCATATCGTGTCAACTACATGTTTAAAAAGAAGAAATTAATTTCATTTTTTAAATAAAAAGTAGCAAATATTAATACTTTTCAGTTTTTTTTATTTTTTCTTCTGAAACTTAAATAAATTACAAACAAAAGCTGTATAAAGATTTCTGTCTAATCTTATTAATAACTGAGTTATTTTAAAAGGACAAAATTGTACAGGCCGCGTTAGTTACCATATCGAGCGGCCGCTGATTGCTTACTTCAAAGAATTTTATCTCAAAAAAAAAAAGAAAAAAAAAAAATAGAAGCCATCCTATAAATTGGTGACAAGCTTGTAAACATATCAATGTATATTTATGATTTTTTCAAAACCATATCGCGTTCAGTACATGTTTAAAAAGAAGAAATTAATTTTATTTCTTAAATAAAAAATAGCAAATATTAATATTTTTCAATTTTACATTTTTTCCTTCTGAAACTTAAATAAATTACGAACAAAAACTGTCTAAATATTTCTCTATAATCTTATTAACAACTGAGTTATATTAAAACGAAAAAAAAAGTAGAGGTCTGACCACCCAGACCGCTCGAAAAATAGGCTTATTCTAAAAAAATCTGTAAAATCGGAAATATCAGATTGAATTTATTAATTTTTAGGTACATGGTAGTTCATGGTTTCATGAACGTCTCTTATAAATTTTATTTAAAAGCCTCAAAAAATGGCGGCGCTACAACTGTTGCCGTAGAGTTCCTCCGCCGAAACACGGAGGACTTTACGCATGTAAATCTCGGAAACTACTGGTCCCATTGACTTGAAATTTGGACAGAATACTCTCAAATAGACTTCCTATAATGTAGCCTACGCTTTTCGTGATAAGCTGATTAATTATTTTTTTATTAATTTTTTTTCTTTTTTTAATTTTTTTTAATTATTTTTTTTCTTTCTTTTTATACGATATTTTTCTTCGGTTCACCAAAACTTCCCTAAGAAAAGAAAAAAATCCCTAGGCTACATTTTAGATAATCTATTTAAGAGTATTGTGTCCAAATTTCAAGTCATTCGAACCGGTAGTTTCCGAGATTTACTTGCATAAAATCCTCGGCGGGAGACCTCTACGGCAACAGTTGCAGCGCCGCCATTTTTTGAGATTTTTAAATAAAATTTATAAGAGATATTCATGAAACCCTGAACTACCACGCGCCTAAAAATTAATAAATTCAGTCTCCTATTTTCGAGTTTACAGATTTCTTTGTAATTAGTCAATTTTTCGAGCGGTCCGGGTGGTCAGACTATTTCCACAAAATTGTACAGGCCGCGCAGTTTACCATATCGAGCGGCCGCGGATTGCTTACTTCAAAGAATTTTTTCTCAAAACAAAACAAAAAAATAAAAAAATAAAAAAATAAAAAATAAAAAAATAAAAAATAAAAGCGATCCTAAAAATTGATGACAAACTTGTAAACATATCAATGTATATTCATGATTTCTTTTCAAAACCATATCGCATCAAGTACATGTTTAAGAAGAAGAAATTAATTTTATTTTTTAAATAAACAATAGTAAATATTAATATTTTTCATATTTTATCTCTTTTTTCTGAAACTTAAATAAGTTACGAACAAAAACTGTCTGAATATTTCTCTCTAATCTTATTAACAACTGAGTTATTTTAAAACGAAAAAAAGTAGCGCAAAATTTTTAAGGGGACTGAACACCCAGGCCACTCCAAAAATAGGCTTATTCTAAAAAAAATCTACAAACTCGATAATATGAGATTGAATTTATTAATTTTTAGGCACATTTTAGTTCATGGTTTAATGAACGTCTCTTATAAATTTTATTTAAAAATCTCAAAAAATGGCGGCGCTCTAACTGTTGCCGTGGAGGTCCTTCGCCGAAACGCGCGTAGCTGGCTGCATGAAAATCTCGGAAACTACCGATCCGATTGACTTGAAATTTGGACACAATACTCTTAGATAAATTATCTAAAATGCAGCGTAGAGATTTTTTTATTATTGGGGAAGTTTTGGTGAACTAAAGAAAAAAAATCGTATTTTTCACGAAAGAAAAAAATTAATAAAAAATTTGTTGGTGCTTAGCATGGGCTTTGCGCATGCAAAGCACCAACGAATTTTATAACCAGAGGGTCAATAGAAATGAACAAGATGAATTAATAAAATAAATTAATAAAAAAAGATTAATCAGCTTATCGCAAAAATCGTAAGCTACATTTTAAATAATCTATCTATCTATTTTAGATAATCCAAGAGTATTGTGTCCAAATTTCAAGTCAATCGGACCGGTAGTTTCGAGATTTTCGTACGCGCGTTTCGGCGAAGGACCTCCACGGCAACAGTTGCAGCGCCGCCATTTTTTGAGATTTTCAAATAAAATTTATAAGAGACGTTCACGAAACCCTTCACTACCATGTGTCTAAAAATTAATAAATTCAACCTGATACTTTCAAGTTTACCAATTTCTTTAGAAATAGCCTATTTTTCGAGCGGTCCGGGTAGTCAGACCCTTTAATACAAATATCTCAAGGTTTCGAACCAATACTTGGCACAGCTATTTAGTACCCCAAACACGATTAATAACCAAAAGTAGAGAAAAATCTGAGACATCCCCCTCGTTCTCTTCCCAAGTGCCCCATCCAACTTATCCCAATTCGGACCCGGCTAAAGCTCAAACCACAATTTCTTATCCTCAAACAGAAAAAATCCTGAAGACTAGCCACACCACTGACCCAATCAAGGACCCACTCTCCACTCACGAAACTTTAACAAAACTTTATTTATACTACGTACCGTGTCGAGAATGGCCGTGGTCAGGCCGGATCCTGCCACCAGCTAAAATCACTATCCGCGGCGCTGTCCCGCGGCTCACGCACAGATCCTTATCAGGGCCCCGATTAGGCGCGATCCAGCAGCCAATAGATCAGCCGCAATTGACTACCTCTTCCGATCACTGATCACTAATCACAACCCGTTGGTTTCTCGTCAAGCATTTACTATTCTGATTCAAGGGCCAGTCTAGCGCCTGACTAGGCCGCAATCGGGCCCCGATTACGATCGAAAAAACCGACTTCAGTCGAGCGTGACGCGACGACACTGAACCAGGACGCTCTACTGGATAATAGATTCCTGTGCCGGCTCGTGTTTTTTCTCGCCTGGTTAGCCAGGTCGAACGACGATGAACACGTGCGACTAACGGGGTGCAGTGACGCGTCGCTGCTGCGGTGCGCGGCGCCCGATTGACCAACAGATTCTGCCTTCCCTCATGCGAAGATCCCCCGCACAATTTTGGCCAGGATTCCCCCACTCCGGGCCCTGTGAGGGGCCGATGCCTGGCCATCGTGGATGGCTGGGCGGAATGAGGGGGGCGTGGCCTTGGCAGGAGTGGGGATAGCGCGGACGGTGAAGAAAGCGCGTGACGCTGGAAAGCGGACGGCAGGCGCCGCGTGCACAGTGGGATGAGAATTAAAAGGGGGAGGAGCGAAATTCTGAGGCAGCGAGACGCCATTGTTTTCCGCGCCCGCGCGAAAACGTCGACGCTCGGCGTCGCGACGCCACTCGCCGACGTAACCTCATCGCCGTCGCCTGACGTTTCGACCCGTTTCTGCTATTTTTAAAGAGTTTTTTGCGTTTGGTGAGTTTTCTGTGGAAAATGTAATTTGAATTGTTTGGATAAAATTTTAAAAATTGTTTTCTGTGGAAAATGTAATTTGAATTGTTTGGATAAAATTTAAGAAATTGTTGTTTTCGATATAAGTAGGAATGTATTGTTTCGCTTTGCATGAAATTTTAGGACAGAAAGAGTGATAGTGAATTGGTGATATTTTGTCTGTATTGATATTTTGCTTGTGATTTTTGGGTTTTGTTTTAGATTTTAATGTAAAAATGGTTTTTCTGCAATTAGGAATATTCAATGGTGGAGTCCGTGTGATCTGATCAGGGGAATTTTATTGTTGGCATGGGATTTGGTCATAATTCGGGGTATTTGATTGTTTCGTAATGAAAAAAAAAAATATCACCAATTATTTTTTAAAAATTCGAAGAAACGGAGGAGATATGGGACTTTGAGTTTTTGTGCGACTTTTTTTAAAAAATATGTCTTTGATTCCAATTGTTCGATTTAACTTTTTGAGGTCTGAATTTATTTGTTTTAAGACACATTTCAAATTTTTTAAAAACCGAAAAAATACAATAATATTTAAATTTTATCCAGCCCACTGCGATATGGAATTATGTGAAATAAAATAATTTTTGAAAATTTTGTGATAAAAATAAAAATAAAAAATGCGTTTCCAAAAAATATTTTTTATTTTTTTGTTAGAGGGAGGTATAAGTGTACTCATTTAATTTCTAAAAATGAAAGGTAGTAAAATTACTCATGAAACGATGCTTTTTTTAGTAACTAATTGTTATTTTTTTTATTTGTTAGGCAAAATGAACAAAAAAATTTTTACTCTTTAGACGAGCACAGTTTTTTATAAAATATTTGTGTTCAATCCAAAATGCTTTATATTAGTGACGAAACTATCTAAGAACATTGTCCAGTCGTAATTTAGAAGTTTAAAGAATTATAGCATTTTTATGAATCAGTATCGACCTTGTATTTATGTTAGATCACATTTGTTATAAACAAATAAGTGGATGAAAATGGTTTCGTAGAGATTAGAAGTGTTCGGTCGTTTAGTTTTTACTAATTTCAAAAATTTATAAGCAAAAAGAGTTTTTCGATTAAACCGATGAAAGTCAGTTAATAATTTGTTATGTTATTAATAAATTTTATAAACAATTGCTCCCTGAAATAATTTGTTTTGGGGCTATTATTATATGTTATGATAAGGCTATTTGTTCACGATATCCATCCGTATTAGTAGGCAATGATCCTTATTTATCATATTTGTTCATCATATTACAATTAAAAATAGTTTAAACAAGCCTAATTAACAAATTCATTGTTTGTCTATTTTTCTACTTACGAATCTCGTTCTTTCAACATGATCGCCTGTTAGTAATGAATTTTTAAATTTCGCTAGGAGACTTGGAACATTATATATAACTTTTTATCTTATAAACAAATTTTATAAACAATTGCAACTTGAAGTCATTTGTAATGAGAATAAGCCTGTTTTTTCACAGTTTTCATCAGTAATAGTAGGCAAAGTACCTTATTTATCATATTTGTTTATCATATTACCATAAAAATTGTTTAAACAAGCCTAATTAACAAATCCATTGTTTGTCTATTTTTCTACTTACGAATCTCGTTCTTTCAACATAATCGCCTGCAAGTAATGAATTTTTAAACTTTGCTAGGAAAGTTAAAAAATTATACATAATTTTTTATGTTATAAACAAATTTTATAAACAATTGCTCCCTGAAATAATTTGTAATGAGAATAAGGCTGTTTCTTCACGATATTCATCATTATCGGTAGGCAATTATTTATCATATTTATTCATCATAATACAATTAAAAATTGGTTAAACAAGTCTAATTAACAAATTCACTGTTTGTCTGTTTTTCTACTTACGAATCTCGTTCTTTCAACATAATTGCCTGCATGTAATGAATTTTCAAACTTTGTTAGGGAACTTGGACAATTATATATAATTTTGTATGTTATAAACAAATTTTATAAACAAGAGCTCCCTGAAGTCATTTGTAATGAGAATAAGGCTTCTCTTCAATCCAAAATGCTTTATATTAGTGACGAAACTATCTAAAAACATTTTCCAATGGTAGTTTAGAAGTTTAAAGATTTATAGCATTTGTTATAAACAAATAAGTGGATGAAAATGGTTTCGTAGGAATTAGCAGTGTTCGGTCATTTAGTTCCTACCAATTTCAAAAATTCATAAGCAGAAAGAGTTTTTCGTTCGAACCAATGAAAATCAATTAATAATTTGTTATTTCATAAATAAATTTTATAAACAATTGCTCCCTGAAACAATTTATTATGAGAATAAAGCTATTTGTTCACGATATCCGTCAGTATTAGTGGTCAATGATTCTTATTTATCATATTTGTTCACCATATTACAATTGAAAATTGTTTAAACAAGCCTAATTAACAAATTCACTGTTTGTTTATTTTTCTACTTACGAATCTCGTTCTTTCAACATAATCAGCTGTTAGCAATCAATTTTTAAATTTCTCTAGGAAACTTGGACAATTATATATAATTTTTTATGTTATAAACAAATTTTATAAACAACTGCAACCTGAAGTCATTTGTAATGAGAATAAGGTTGTTTTTTCACGATTTCCATCAGTATTAGTAGGCAATGTACCTTATTTATCATATTTGTTCATCATATCACAATTGAAAATTGTTTAAACAAGCCTAATTAACAAATTCACTGTTTAATTATTTTTCTACTTACGAATCTCGTTCTTTCAACATAATCAGCTGTTAGCAATCAATTTTTAAATTTCTCTAGGAAACTTGGACAATTATATATAATTTTTTATGTTATAAACAAATTTTATAAACAACTGCAACCTGAAGTCATTTGTAATGAGAATAAGGTTGTTTTTTCACGATTTCCATCAGTATTAGTAGGCAATGTACCTTATTTATCATATTTGTTCATCATATCACAATTGAAAATTGTTTAAACAAGCCTAATTAACAAATTCACTGTTTGTTTATTTTTCTACTTACAAATCTCCCTCTTTCAACATAATCGCCTGTTAGTAATGAATTTTCAAATTTTGCTAGGAAGCTTAAACAATTATATATAATTTTTAATGTTATAAACAAATTTGATGAACAATTGCAACCTGAAGTTATTTCCAATGAGTATAAGGCTGTTTATACACGGTATCCATCATTATCAGTAGGCAATTATTTATCATATTTATTCATCATAATACAATTGAAAATTGTTTAAACAAGCCTAATTAACAAATTCACTGCTTGTCTATTTTTCTACTTACGAATCTCGTTCGTTCAACGTAATCGCCTGCAAGTAATGAATTTTTAAACTTCGCTAAGAAACTTGGAAAATTATATATAACTTTTTATCTTGTAAACAAATTTTATAAACAATTTTGCAATGAAAATAAGGCTGTTTTTCTACGATATCTACCATTATCAGTAGGTAATGATCCTTATTTATCATATTTGTTCATCATATTATAATTAAAAAATGTTTAAACAAGCCTAATTAACAAATCCATTGTTTGTCTTGGTAAAATTAATTAGTTGATTGGCTGGCTATTACTAGTTTTTTTGTTTTTTAGGTAAATTAACTGAAAATCTAGTTGATTTTCGACCGAGGATATTATTACGGAAATTCCCGTACAACTAGTAGTATACAAAGTGGGCGCAGGCTGGTGTTACGGAAAATTCCGTAACACTAGCTATGTTGTGTGCTAGTTGTACGGAAATTTCCGTAATACTAGAAACTGCCTTGATTTTACTAATTTTACTAGAATTTAACTAGTAATAGGCTAGTGTTACGGAAAATTCCGTAACATTAGCTATGTCCACGCTATGCTGTGTGCTAGTTGTACGAAAATTTCCGTAATACTAGAAACTGCCTTGATTTTATTAATTTTACTAGAATTTAACTAGTAATCCTATTTTTTCAGTGTAGAAGACCCTTGTCTTATTTTTGAAAAAGAAATTTTTATTCTTTAAAAAATTTCTGTAATAAAAATAGCATACAAACATGAAAAAGATACCAATTTTAAAATTTAACTGTTGTTAATGCTTTGCAACTGCCTCGAAAAATTCAGTTTAAAATTTTTTGTAAAATATTTTGTTTCTTGAAAAAATTATTAGAATTTTAAAAAACTGTGAGTTTGATAGAATTTTTATACAGAGTTTGTACTTTTTTTTATCAATTAGTGTATAGAAGATAAGAATTTTTCATTTTATAAATGAATCTTAAAAAGTTCGTAATATTCAAGTAAGTTTTGAAATATAGACATTAGATCCTTTTTGATCCGTCGGGAAAAATCAAAATTTAAAAAGTGACTTTAAAGTATTGTGTTTTGAAAACAATTTGTAATCTCTGAGAAAAATGAGTGATACAATCGTAAAATGTATCAATGACAAAAATTTATTTGAATTATATAAATTTTTATGTGCATTGAACAATTTTTATTTTGAATTAAACAAAGATTGTTTAAACCCAACAAAATTTATTTAAATTAAATAAAACTTTCGTTTAAAATAAGCAGAAACCATTTTTTTAACCTTATATCAAAGGTACATAATATTTGGGATTTAAATAAGAATTTTGGTTGATTTGAAGAAATTTTGTTTAATGCAAATAAACTTTGTCAAATTCAAATATAGAACTGCTTAAATCAAACAAAGTGCTTTCGAACGAATTTTATTGTTTCAATGAAACAAATCGTTTTCTTAGTGAATTAAAAAATTTTATACCAAAAACGTTAAATCTCTTTTCTGTAATTTTAAACGTTATATACTTATAAACACACATTGAAATGAATTTCCACGACATAATTGTTAACCTTTTTCATTTCCATTTTTTTATTTACTTTTTTATTTCTATTTTTTTATTTACTTTTTTATTTCTATTTCCTTATTTACTTTTTCGTTTCTATTTTTTTAAATTACTTTCTTATTTCTAATTTTTTTAGGGTTTGCTTGAAGTTTGTTCGTGAAAGAAATTTAATTTTCTTTATTTCTATTTTTTTATAGGTTTTTCTTGAAGTTTATCCATCAAAGAAATTTAAGTTTCTTTATTTCAATTTTCCTGACCCCTACGCCAAGTAAACATCAACAATTTTCAAACGTTTTTTTCTTGAAGGACTTGTATATCCTCGTCAAAAAATTTGACTATTTTTTAAAATTTATTTACAAATTCAGCAAGTATCATATATTACATTTTTTATTATTTAACCACTAATTTCTACCAATTTCTTATTATTTTATTAATTTTATTAATTGCGTTTAGTTTAGGATTAATCATTTTTTTGTATATTCCACAATTTTTATTTTATTATTTTGTACAATCTTTATATATTTATTTTTTTAAAGCAGAGAATCACTTGCACTAAAAAATTTTAGTGCAAATGTGACCTAATATTTTTATTTAAACCCTCACCTGTACTTTGTTAAAAAAGGAATGCATTTATCGTTCGGCAGAAAGTGCGTTATTATGTGGACATAATGGAAAACCAGTTTTCACGCTCGTTTCAATCGACAGCACCTCGAACTTAATTAAAGTTGAAACGAAACGCTAATTAAGATTGATACATTTTTGCCAGAATTCTGCAATATCTCTTCAGAAACTTTACATATTAAGTTTAAAAAGTGACTTTAAAATATTGTGTTTTGAAAATAATTTGTAATCGCTGAGAAAAATAAGTGATATAATTTTAAAAACTTATTCTTATTGTATTTATTGTATTCTTATTGTATTTATTGTATTCTTATTGTAATTATATATAGGTATTGGAATGATATATAATTATATATATATATATATATATATATATATATATTGAAATTATTTATAATTATATATATATATTTCCATGACTCGTGCTTCAACTACTGAGTATA
>JBAGKK010000567.1:4557-21564 GCA_037177015.1 Euceroptres primus | reverse complement strand
AAAACAATGTGAACTTTTAATAACAATAATAATAATAATAAACAATGTGAACTTTTAATAACAATAATAATAATAAACAATGTGAACATTTAATAAAAATAATAATAATAAACAATGTGAACTTTCAATAACAATAATAATAATAATAGACAATGTGAACTTTCAATAACAATAATAATAATAATAAAGAATGTGAACTGTTAATAACAATAATAATAAACAATGTGAACTTACAATAACAATAATAATAAACAATGTGAACTTTCAATAATAATAATAATAATAATAATAATAATAATAATAAACAATGTGAACTTTCAATAACAATAATAATAACAATGTGAACTTTTAATAACAATAATAATAATAATAAACAATGTGAACATTTAATAAAAATAATAATAATAAACAATGTGAACTTTCAATAACAATAATAATAATAATAGACAATGTGAACTTTCAATAACAATAATAATAATAATAAACAATGTGAACTGTTAATAACAATAATAATAAACGATGTGAACTTACAATAACAATAATAATAATAAACAATGTGAACTTTCAATAATAATAATAATAAACAATGTGAACTTTCAATAACAATAATAATAATAAACAATGTGGACTTTCAATAACAATAATAATAATAATAATAATAAACAATGTGAACTTTCAATAACAATAATAATAATAATAAGTCATGTAGACTTTCAATAACTATAATAATAATAAACAATGCGAACTTTCAATAACAATAATAATAATAAACAATGTGAACTTTAAATAACAACAATAATAATAATAAACAATGAAAAATTTCAATAATAATAATAATAAACAATGTGAACTTTTAATAACAATAATAATAATAATAATAATAATGATAAACAACGTGAACTTTTAATAACAATAATAATAATAAACAATGTGAACTTTCAATAACAATAATAATAATAAACAATGTGAACTTTCAACAACAACAATAATAATAGTAATAAAAATTATAAAAAATAGTATAGTATAGTATTATAATAATAATACTACTAATTATAATAATAACAATAATAATAACAATAATAATAATAAACAATGTGAACTTTCAATGTAAAATAAAATAAGAAGGAAAAAGAGATTCAATGACTTCATTAACGATATTTCTAGTTACTGCAAGCCATTCTTGAATCAAAATTACTGTGTTGACGAGTTCGTATAACAAAAGACTAACAGAGCGAATAGGAAGATCGCGAAAGGTTAGTGGGACAAAGAAGACAGTGCTCGAGAAATACCAACCACTCGAGTCACTTGCAATAGTTGTCTTACATGCAAAACAAATCATGATTCAGCTAAAAAACAAATTTTAATATTTGAAATCGTATTTCGATTAAAATTTATGATAATTTTTTTCTTAATATGGAAATATACTATGTGAGATTTTATAATATTTTATTATATCGTATCATATATCATATTTTATTCCATTTTATTATATTTTATCGTATTTTATCATCTTTTATTATATTTTATCGTATTTTATCCTCTTTTATTATATTTTATCATATTCATATAATATTATATTTTATCATATTCATATAATATTATATTTTATCATATTCGTATAATATCATATTTTATCATATTCGTATAATATCATATTTCATCATATGAAATATGATGAAATGTCAATGAAAAATCATATGAAATATGATTTGTGACGTGAAACGAAGAAACCAGCCTTACGACCGAAAAATCAATTTTCAGGTTTTTGGTGATTCTGAATAAAGAAGAGTTTCCCTGTCGAATAAAAAAATCCCCATTTCTCCTCGATCAAAACTGAATATTCTGGAGCTCAAAGTTGTTCGAGGACAGCTTTGTGTTCTTTCGTCTTCCTTTCACTTTGATCCGCTTTTTCTCGTAAACTCATTTTCGGTCGTAAGGCTGGTTTCTTCGTTTCGCGTCACATATTGTATATTTTATATTTATATTTATTTTAATTTATATTTTATCGAATTCATGTTATATCATATTTTCTGCTTGCATGAGTTATTTATGGAAAAAATTTTCTATTTAAAGATAATTTTATGCTTTTGAAATAACATTACAGCGTCCGTGATAAGGTCTTCTGGAAGACTGATAATTTAAACTATTAATAACAATTTGTACCGTGATGTATTGAAACAAAAACAGAGAAGCAAAGACCACAGATCACGTGCAAGTACTCAGTCATGTAATTTATGCTTGTTTGTGAAAGGTCGTGATAGTTTAACGTTTATAGATTAAATCTGAAAAGATCGGATTAGTTACGTCGCGACGCACAGTGGGAAAAAAGCAGATTTTTGGAACAAAAATTATTATTTCACAACAAATTTAAACTTTTTTTTGTCTAACTTTTAAGTGAGACCATTCCTTTTAGGATTTTTAAATTTATTAATACCGGTCGTAAATCAATGTAATGACTAACTAAAAACAATGTCTAGTAGATTAGAGTAAGAAAAAAATTGATTATAAAGTTATAAACAAAGTATTGAACAAAAGTCATTTTTTCGTGATTCGCAATGATTAGCTGTTTTAAATCCCTAGATTTTGTACGAAATATGACAGATAATAGTGTGCTCTTACAATTAGTTCAGAACAGCTGCTGTTTACCAATTATTTAAACAATTTTTATAAACAAATGCAGACTAACCATTTTTTCATGAATAGGCTTCATTTTCTTGCAGAATCAACTTGAAATGTTTTGCCAGACTCCTTACTGTCATACTTTTCATAATTACAAAAACTGATAATTATATAAACAATTTTTATAAACAAATGCACAATTTGATCATTTTTTTCTGAATAGGCCTAATTTTTTTGAGGAATGAACTAGAAATGTCTTTCCAGGGACTCCTTGCTTTCATACTTTTCATAGTGACAAAAAGTGTTAATTATGTAAACAATTTTTATAAACAAATGCACATTTTGAACATTTTTTCACGAATAGGCCTAATTTTTTGCGCAATGAACCAAAAATGTCTTTCCAGGGACTCCTTGCTATCATATTTTTCATAGTGGCAAAAACTGTTAATTATATAAACATTTTTATAAACAAATTTTTATAAACAAATGCATACTTTCACCATTTTTTCATGAATAGGCTTTATTTTTTTTGCGGCTTCAACGCGAAATGTTTTGCCAAAGAATTTGGCAGTCATATATTTCATATTGCCAATAACTTTTAATTATATAAACAATTTTTATAAACAAATGCACAATTTGACCATTTTTTCATGAATAGGCCTGATTTTTTTGCGCAATGAACCAAAAATGTCTTTCCAGGGACTCCTTGATATCATATTTTTCATAGTGACAAAAACTATTAATTATATAAACAATTTTTATAAACAAATGCATACTTTCACCATTTTTTCATGAATAGGCTTTATTTTTTTGCGGCAGCAACGCGAAATGTTTTGCCAAAGAATTTGGCAGTCATATTTTTCATATTGCCAATAACTTTTAATTATATAAACAATTTTTATAAACAAATGCACAATTTGACCATTTTTCATGAATAGGCCTGATTTTTTTGCGCAATGAACCAAAAATGTCTTTCCAGGGACTCCTTGATATCATATTTTTCATAGTGACAAAAACTATTAATTATATAAACAATGTTTATAAACAAATGCATACTTTCACCATTTTTTCATGAATAGGCTTTATTTTTTGCGGCAGCAACGCGAAATGTTTTGCCAAAGAATTTGGCAGTCATATTTTTCATAATGCCAATAACTTTTAATTATATAAACAATTTTTACAAACAAATGCACATTTCGCCCATTTTTTCATGAATAGGCTTAATTTTCTTTGCAAAATGGACTAGAAATGTCTTCCCAGGGACTTCATGCTGCCATATTTTTCATAATGATCAAATTTTTAATTATATAAATAATTTTTATAAACAAATGCACATTTTCACAATTGTTTCATGAATAAGCTTCATTTCTCTTGCGGAATCAACACAAAATGTCTTGTCAAAGACTTCTTGCTCTCATATATTCTGAATTAATAAAACCTACAATTTCTTTAAACAAAAAGTAAGCCTTATTCATGAAAAAATTGTGAAAATGTGAATTTGGTTATAAAAATTGTTTATATAATTAACAGTTTTTGTCACTATGAAAAATATGATAGCAAGAAGTCTCGGAAGACATTTCTAGTTCATTCCGCAAAAAATTAAGGCCTATTCATGAAAAAATTAGTCAGAATGTGCATTTGTTTATAAAAATTGTTTATATAATTATAATTATTGTCATTATGCAAAATATAGCAGCAAGGAGTCTTCGGCAAAACATTTTCAGTTGATACCGCGAAAAAAATGAAGCCTCTTAATGAAAAAATGGTCCCAATTTGCATTTGTTTTTAAAAATTGTTTATATAATAAACAATGGACTGCGTTGATATTATATAATAAACAATGTGACATTTTTTTGGCACTATGAAAAATATGATAGCAAGAAGTCCCTGGAAAGACATTTCTAATTCATTCCGCAAAAAAAATTAAGGCCTATTCTTGAAAAAATAGTCAGATAGTGCATTTGTTAATAAAAATTATTTATATAAATAACAATTATTGTCATTATGAAAAATATCGCAACAAGGAGTCTTTGGCAAAACATTTCCAGTTGACTCCGCAAAAAATTAAGCCTATGCATGAAAAAATGGTGAAAATGTTCATTTGTTTATAAAAATTGTTTATATAATTAACAGTATTTGTCAATATGAAAAATATGATAACAAGAAGTCCCAGGAAAGACATCTTTAGTTCACTCTGCAAAAAAATAAGGCCTGTTCATGAAAAAATGGTCAAAATGTGCATTTCTTTATAAAAATTGTTTATATAATTAACAGTTTCTGTAATGATGTAAAATATGACAGCAAAGAGTCTTTGGCAAAACATTCCAAGTGGATTCTGCAAAAAAATGAAGACTATTCATGAAAAAATGGTTGAAGTGTACCTTTGTTCATAAAAATTGTTTATATAATTAACAGTTTTTGTCACTAAAAAAAATATGATAGCAAAGAGTCCCTGGAAAAATATTTCTAGTTCGTTCCGCAAAAAATAAGGCCTATTCATGAAAAAATGGTCAAAATGTGCATTTGTTTAAAAAAATTGTTTATATAATTGATAATTATTGTCATTATGAAAAATGTGGTAGCAAAAGTTTTTGGCAAAACATTTCGAGTTGATTCTTCGAAAAAATGAAGACTATTCATGAAAAAATGGTCAAAATGTGCATTTGTTTTAAAAAATTGTTTATATAATTGTTAATTATTGTCATTATGAAAAATGTAACAGCAAAAATTTGTGGCAAAACATTTCGAGTTGATTCTTCGAAAAAATGAAGACTATTCATGAAAAAATGGTCAAAATGTGCATTTGTTTATAAAAATTGTTTATATAATTAACAGTTTTTATCGCTATAAAAAATATGATAGCAAGAAATCCCTGGGAAGATATTTCTAGTCTATTCCGCAAAGAAAATTAGGTCTATTCGTGAAGAAATGGCTAAAATGTGCATTTGTTTATAAAAATTGTTTATACAATTAACATTTTTTGGCACTATAAAAAATATGTGAGCAAGGAGTCCCTGGAAAGACATTTATAGTTTATTCTCCAAAATAAATAGACCTATTTACGAAAAACATGGTCAAAATGTGCATTTGTTTATAAAAATTGTTTATATAATTAACAGTTTTTGTGATTATGAAAAATATGACAGCAAGGGGTCTTGGACAAAACATTTGGAGCTGATTCCGCAAAAAACGAGAAGGGGTTTCATAGCTTTAGATATTATATTGATATTGAGCTTAGTTTTGGGTTCTATGTCCATATTGGGACCTATGCCAGTTTTGGATTCGTGTGGATCCTATTTCAATTTTGGGGCCTATGTCCATATTGGGTCAATGTCAGTTTTGGACCCTATGTCCATATTGGATCCTATTTCAATTTTGGGGCCTATGCCCATATTGGGTCAATGTCAGTTTTGGACCCTATGTCCATATTGGGTCCTATGCCAATTTGGGATCCTATACCCATATTGAGTGCTATGTCAGTTTTAGGTTCCTATGCGAATTTTGGGGCATATATCATTTTTGGCCCTATGAAAATTTTGGGTCCTATGCAAATTTTGGGCCCTGTGCAAATTTTGGGCCCTATGCAAATTTTGGGCCCTATGCAAATTTTGGGCCCTATGACAATTTTGGGCTCTGCGCGAATTTTGGGCCCTATGAAAATTTTGGGACATGTGTCATTTTTGGTCCTATAAAATTTTTGGGCCCTATGCCAATTTTGGTCCCTGGACGAATTTTGGGCCTTATGAAAATTTTGGGCCTTATACCAATTTTGGGTCTGACGTAAATTTTGGGTCCTAGACCAATTTTGGGTCTTATACCACTTTTGGGCCATATGTCAGTTACATGTCAAAATAGTACGACAGACGGATGGACAACAGACCGAAACTATAAGGGTTTCTGCCCGAGGCTACGAAACCCTAAAAATGATGCATATTCATAAAAAAATGGTTATAGTGTGGATTTGTTGATAGAAATTTTTTTAATAATTGGTAAACAGCAGCTATTCTTAACTAATTGTAAGCGCATTTTATTATCTGTCATATTTCATACAAAATCTATGAATTTAAAATAGCTAATCATTTCGAATCACGAAAAAATTACTTTTGTTCAATATTTTGTTTATAACATTATAAACAATTTTTTGTACATTTATAAACATTATAAAAAATTATACAATTATACAAATTATACATTATAAACAATTATAAACAGTTAGTCATTACATTAATTAATGACCTGTTTTAATAAATTTGAAAATCCTAAAAGAAGTGGTATCATTGAAAAGCTAGACAAAGAAGTTTAAACTTTGTTGTTAAATAACAAATTTTTGTTTACTAAGAGTGAAATATTCGCAGTCACTCGTTATATTTGGAAGACTTACGGTCATTTCTGAAAAAGAGACTTCAAAAACCGTTAAGAATTGTACTGTCGGTCAATATTTATCCCAAAACGGTGCTTTTTCCCACTGTGCGTCGTGACGAATCTAAACTAATATTATTTTATTATTTATTAATTAAAATAAATGTATCATTTTTTTTAACTATTGAGAAAAGTGTCTTTTAAAGTTCAGAGTCATAATTTAGAGAATTTTTAATTTTCAAATAATCGAGATACATTTTTTGACTATCAATAATTTTTTTGTCCACAAATCATTTCTTTTTAACTATTGAGAAAAGTGTCTTTTAAAGTTCAGAGTCATAATTTAGAGAATTTTTAATTTTCAAATAATCGAGATAAATTTTTTGACTATCAATGATTTTTTTGTCCACTAAATGTTGTATTTATTGAAATACAAAATTCGTTACTGAAGAATAAAAAAATTGATTATCAATTACTAATTCTTGATTGGGATCATATCCCTGAAAATCTGTGATGCGAGATATCAGACAATTAAAATTGCCCTTAATTGCATGCTACCGTAGTCGATACGGCTCATTGTTTTTGTGAAATCACTGGTAAACAATTGCCCCGTCACCTTGAAAAGTAAAGTGGACTTGCGGCATATCCTGGTGTAAAGAGCACACCTCTTTCGAGAATGTTAGCATTAATACCTAAAGGATTCATTTCTAATCAATTAAGTGCGTTCCAGATTTTATCAAATTATCCTATTGCACTACTATGTTTGCCAATGGCGTATTTCAAACACGAAGATAATTATATTCTATTTAAAAATTATTTAAACAGTGTTCCAAGTTGTGTTTTAATATTAATTATTTTTATCAGAATCAAAATCAGTGTCCAAAAAAACCCTTTAAACTATTTTTTTCCATTTTCCGACATTTTCGAACCGCCATTTTGAATTTTGAAAATCTGATTATATTTGCTTTATCAGCGACTCAAAAACCCATTAGAAACTGAGTTTTATAAAAATCGGTGCACTTTCTGAAATTTTCCGCCATATTGGATCCAACATCTTGAATTCTGAAAACCCGGGCTCAGATTCTTCATCAGCAACCCAAAATACCTTTAGAAACTGAGTTTCATAAAAATCGGCCCACTTTCTCAAAATTTTCGCCATTTTGGAACCGCCATATTGAATTTTGGAAAGCTGATGTCTGATTCTTTATCAGCGACCCAAAATACTCTTAGAAACTGAGTTTCATAAAACTCGGGACCCTTTCTGATATTTTCCGCCATATGCGAACCGCCATTTTGAATTTTGGAAATCTGATGTCAGATTTTTTGTTAGTAACCCAAAAAGTCCTTAGAAATTGAGTTTTAGACAAATCGGTCCATTTTCTCAAATTTTCCGCCATTTGCGAACCGCCATTTTGAATTTTTTAAATCCGATGTCAGATTCTTTATCAGCGATCCAAGAAACCCTTAGAAACTGAGTTTTATAAAAATTGGACTACTTTATAAAATTTTCTGCCATATTGGAACCACCATTTTGTGTTTTGTAAATCTAATGACAGATTCGTTATCAGCGATTCAAAAAACTCCTAGAAACTGAGTTTTATAAAAATCAGGTTACATTACAAAATTTTCCGCCATATTGAAACCACCATTTTGAGTTTTGTAAATCTAATAACAGATTCGTTATCAGCGATTCAAAAAACCCCTAGAAACTGAGTTTTATAAAAATCAGGTTACATTATAAAATTTTCCGCCATATTGGAACCACCATTTTGAATTTTGTAAATCCAATGTCAGATTCTTTATCGGCGGCCCAGAAATCCCCTTGGAATCTGAGTTTTAGAAAAATCTGTCCATTTTCTGAAATTTTCCGTCATATTGGAACCGCCATTTTGAATTTTGAGAATCCGATGTTATATTCTTTATCAGCGATTCCAAAAACCTTTAAAAATTAAGTTTTAAAAAAGTCGGTCCAAGTTCAGAAGTTGTCGGACATATTGGATCAGTCATTTTTTAATTTTTCGATGTTAAGTTAGGTTTGTGTCCTTGCTATATAAGGTTCAAATCCGTGCTAAATTCATTATCACGGCAGAAATAAATGATCGACACCTGAATTCTCCAATAAGAATGATGAATTATTCTAACCTGTTTCATCAGAAGATTTCTATTACCGACATTTACCGACGTTTCGAGTTTATGTCTGCGCTAAATCGAAGTTTCTATATAACTACAATATTATCGGTATTTGAAGTATCCAATGAAAATTGTGAATTATTCTAACCTTTTTCACTAGAAGATTTCTATTACCGACATTTCGGGTTCGTGTCTGTACTAAGAGCGGTTTGTGTCCGTGCTAAATTAATTTTTAAAATTCCTTCAGGTGCCACTCTGGGAAGAGGGAAGTAGAGGACCAGTTGCGAAATGTGGGAACATGTACGGCTCGTCCTCGTGGTCGCGGCCTTGATATCCAGAGTCCAAGTTACAAGGTCGCAGAAGCCGAGACTAGGTGGCGCCATTAACGTCTTTAGCAGGTACGGCTACCTGACGATTAGCATGAGAGTGGTGCCCCGAAATGATACAGAGACCTGGATTTTCCGGGAACCAACACTAGATGTCTTCCACAATTTACTTCCAGCGCCACCTAGACAACAAAGTAAATCCGTCTCCGTCTTTGAAGGCGATTTTCACATGGAGTTCTGCGACAATGTCAGGCAACTCCTTCAGGCAAGTTTCACTCAGATAAAAACATGAAGCTACTCACCTCAACTTTTTAAAACTCCCTCACGTCTGAAATATTAAGCATAGAAGGTTTTCAAAATTTCAGAAGTATTTGTTCAAATTGAACCAATTCAGAGGACTTTGCCAAATTCTTCTTTCTTCCGTATTTTAGACATGAAATCATGCCAAAATCTTCAGGTGGACTACACCTCAAATCTTTGACAAGGTTTCTGAACGAAGATATTAAAAATAAAAACTGCTTTTAATATCAAAGCAATTTGTTCAAATTGAACTAATCTCGTAGATAATTTAAACCTGTTCTAGCTTCAGTATTTTGGGCGTGAAGAGGTGCCAAAAACTCGAAGTTGTTAGTTTTTATCACAAAAAAACTCAAATCTAAAAGTGATTAAAATTTCTAGAAGAGATTAAACTTTTTTACAGGCTTATTTTCGAGATTTCACATTCGAACAACTCGAGAGGCCCTGGAGAGCATTTACTGGCAGTTGGTCGAAAAATGCGATAGCCAAGCACTTGGGAATCAACTCGTCATACATAAGTGGTGATCATTGTTATGTTTTGGTGCGAGTGGCTCGTTTTAGGGAGAATCAAAAATTGATGGGGACCATAGATTCTCTAATTCTGGACGAATCGGTCGCAAATGAAGCCAACAACATTTCGATCGGTGATACAGCCAGTGTGATTCGCTTCATTAAAAATTTTGGATCACACTATATCGCCTCGTTCGTTACGGGGAATTCCTTATATCAGGTAATATGCACCAAAAAAAAGTCTCCAATTTTTTAGCATATTTAAAATCTTTCATAATATTATAATATGCATGAAATGTGTCGCAACTTCAGAGACTTTTTAATTTCCCAAAATATTTGAAAAACTTTTAAATTTCCCAAAATATTTGAAAAAAATTTTTATAGGAGTTATGGGGGTAAAAAGAAAACTCAAAAACAATTTTTTTCTCGAGAACGGCTGAACCGATTTTCATGAAAAAAATATATGTTATGGAGTTCAATGGTGCAATTTAAGAAAAAAATTACGGAATCTTTTTTAGTGAGTTAAAAAAATTTTCAAATTTTTTTTTTTAATTGGATGCACTCGCGGTAGTGACACTATTTTCTACCGAACAATTTTGAAATTTTTGAATTTTGAAAATAAGGGAACATGTATTCAGGGCCATGGAGGCCCTGAAGTTTCCCATTGGTTTTTCCCATTGGTTTTTTTCCCATAAGGTTTCCCATTTGGTTTTTCCCCATAACATGGGGAAAAACCAAATTTTCAAAAATTCGTGTTAAAACGTGAAAATGTATAATTAATCATTGTGTTGAATTTTTTAGCTGTTAATAGCTCTTCAAGGAATAAGAATCCAACATTATTTTTTAATTTGAACCCCTCAAAACCTCTTTTATGGGGCCTCAAAAACAACCACCATAATAAGATAATTACAGTTTGGCGGAATATTGACATTAATTATAATTTTTTCTTAATTTTTTTCATAAACACGCATTAATGAATAAATGACGAGATTTTCTTAATTTTTTAAGCATATTGAAATTGTTTAAACAAACTTTATTTGTTTAAATAATTGTTTTAAAAAATATCGTCAACTTATGTTTTTTCTAATGCTACAACTTAATTAATCAATTTGAAGCATCGAAGCATTGAAGCATCGAAGTTCTTTTTAAATTGTCTGAACAATTTATAATTATTAAAAGGTAACTTCTAACTGAAAAAATGCTGAAATTTAAGGTTTTTTGCAAATTTTTCCATACGTTTCGTTACTTTCTTTTAATTTTGCCTTTTTGTCAGCTTGTCGCAAATTATTTAAACAATTTTTATTTTTTTAAATTTGTCAACTCCAGAATATCGAGAATAAATTACCCCCCACCAAAAAAAAGAAAGAAATTAGAACCAAAATCCCTCTTTTTTTTCTATTGGCATTTTTAAATATTTTAAACGACTAACTACCTTTAACCCAATTTTATTTGTACAATTAAAATTGATTGGCTATAAAACCCAATAATTGATTATTTGTATAAAATAAAATTGGGTGAATGTTAAAAAAAAATTTATTTTTATGCATATGTAAAATTTCATGAAAAAGGATTACTTAAAGAAATAAGATGGGATAGAAGTTAACAATTAGAAATTGTTTAAACAATTTAAAAAGATCTGACAAACAGATTGACACTTCAAATAGTTCAAATGTGTTAATGAAATAGTAACATAAAAAAATCAATTTATTCTCGACATTCCAGTAGCGAAAAATAGTTTAAGCAAATAAAAATGTTTTAAACAATATGAATTAATTTGAGAAATAGGCAAAATTGGAAGAAAGAAACGAAACATATGGAAAAATGTGCAAAAACCTTAAATTTCCACCTTCTTTCAGTTAGAAAATACTTTTTAACAATTAAAAATTGTTAAAACAATTTCAAGTGATCTAATTCATAATTCATAAGCTTAATTCATTTAAAATGAATTAACTAGTTTGATTCATCAAATAGATTAATTATGTCGTAACATTAGAAAAAATACATTAGTTAACGATATTTTTGAAAAAAATTATTGAAACGAATAAACTGTTTCAATAATTTCAAATTCTTTCAAAAATGAATAAAAACTCGCCATTTATCCACTAATATTGATATTGGGTCTTATATCCATTTTAAACATTTTTAGTTAAAAGTTATTAAATATTTTATATGATATTGGATGATATTACATCATATTCTTATTTTTATATATATACACCAAATCACACTTAGTTTTGGGTCCTATGCCAGTTTTGGACCCTAAGTCCATATTGGGTCCTATGTCAGTTTTGGGGCCTATGTCTATATTGGGTCCTGTGTCAATTTTGGATCCTATGTCCACATTAGGTCCTATGCCAGTTTTGCGTACTATGCGAATTTTGGGTCATATATCAGTTTTTGGTCTTATGTCAATTTTGGGTTCTATGCCAATTTTGGGTCTTACGTAAATTTTGAGTCCTATGTCAAATTTGGGCCCGATGCCAATTTTGGGTCCTATGACAATTTTGGGCCCTATGCTGATTTATGGTTATTAGCCAATTTTGGGCCCTAGGACAATTTTGGGTCCAATACCAATTTTGGGACCAATGTCATTTTTGGGTCCAATGCCAATTTTGGGTCCTACGACAATTTTGGATCTTATGCTAATTTTGGGTCCTATGTCAATTTTGGGTCTTTCGCAAATTCTGAGTCCTATGTCAAATTTGGGCCCGATGCCAATTTTGGGCCCTATGCCAATTTTGGGCCCTATGTTAATTTAGGGTTATTAGCCAATTTTGGGTCTATGACAATTTTAGGCCCTATGACAATTTTGGGCCCAATGCCAATTTTGGATCCAATGTCAATTTTGGGTCCAATATCAATTTTGGGTCCTATGCCAATTTTAGGTCTTATAACAATTTTAGGTGCGATGTCAATTTTGGGTACGATGTCAATTTTGGCTCTTATGCTAATTTTTGGACTATGACTATTTTGGGCCTTTTGTTATTTTTGGGTATTATGTCCATTTTTGGTACCATGCCAATTTTGAGCCCTATGTCAGTTTTCGGACCTATGTCAATTTTGGGCCCCATGCCAATTTTTGGTCCTATGTCAATTTTGGGTACTATGTCAATTTTGGCTCTTATGCCAATTTTTGGACTCTGACAATTTTGAGCCCTATGTCATTTTTGAGTATCATGATAATTTTTTGTACCATGTCAATTTTGAGCCCTATGTTAATTTTTGGACCTATGTCAATTTTGGGCCCATGTCAATTTTTGGTCCTACCCGAGTTTGATCCCATGCCCATATTGGGTACTATGCCAATTTTGGGTCATATGTCAGTTTTGAGCCCTATGCCAATTTTGGGCCCTATGTCAATTCTGAGCCCTGTCAGTTTTGGGTTCTATATCAATTTTGAGCCTTATGCCAGTTTTTGGTTCTATGCCAATTTTGGATCATATGACAATTTTGGGCCCTATGCCTGTTTTGGGTCCTTTGTCAATTTTGGGTTCTACGCGAGTTTTGGACCCTATGTCCATATTGGGTCGTATTCCAGTTTTGGGCCCTATTCCAATTTTTGGGTCCTATGGCAATTTTGGTACGTCAATTTTGGGTACTACGTCAATTTTGGCTCTTATGTCAATTTTGGGCCCTATGTCATTTTTGAGTATTATGCCAATTTTTGGTACCATTTCAATTTTGAGCCCTATGTCAATTTTTGGACCTATGTCAATTTTGGGCCTTATGTCAGCTTTGGGCTCTATGACCATATTGGGTAGTACAAACGGACCGATACTATAAGAATTTCTACCCGAGGCTACGAAACCCTAATGATCGTATGAAATATGATTCAATATGATAAAATATGATATAATGTGATTCAATATGATAGAATGTGATATAATATGATTCAATATGATAGAATATGATATAATATGATTCAATAAAATACAATATGATTCAATATGATACAATATGATTCAGTATAATACAATATGATTCAATATGATAGATTATGATACAATATGACGCAATATGATTCAATATAATACAATATGATAGAATATGATACAATATGATTCAGTATAATACAAATGACAGAATATGATACAGTATGATTCAATATAATACAATATGATTCAATATGATACAATATGATTCAATATAATACAATATGATATTTAAAGTATTTAAAATATTTAAAATTTTTCATAATATTAAGATGTGTCTATGTGTCGTAACTTGAGAGACTTTTTTCTCCGGATTTTGCAAGATTCATTGTAAATTTTTTAATTAACCTTTCTCATTGAAGTCTTTAAATCTTCTTTTTAAATCATACAAATAATTGAAATACGAAAGAAAGGGAAAAAAGGAAAGAATAAATAACTGATGGATGAAACTGTATATGTGCAGAAGTGTACTTTCAAGCACCTGGATTACATTGACAGTTTGCATCATCGCCTTTGAAGCGATGAGGGGAAAGTTGTATAATTCCCCTGTCCGAAATGCTAAATATCACCTCGTGAGAATAAACGACTTGAAGGATTCAAAATTTTCTGAAACTCTTAATCTTCCATCGATTATATTGAATTCAAAATTTAATAAGAACCTTCAAGTCTATTTTTCATTTCTTTATCTTCTTTTCCTTTTTTCCTGAAATACTTCAAGTTCAAGAAATAAAAATTGCTTATTTTATAAACTTTACTAGAAAATAATCTATTGAGAAAAAGAAAATCATCCAGAAAACCAACCACCAAAAAACCACCTTCATAAAGTATAATTTATTTAATACATGGCCTTCAAGATGTAATCATGATCAGCTTTAAAGTTCAAGGCAAGAACTCATCTGAATATTTTTCCTTTGTGGGATAATGGTTGCATCATTTTAAAAATATTCATTTTTCCCAGAACAATTACGAAAAATTGGCGAGCGGCTCATAAAATGTTTCTTCTGCCTTTTAAAGATTACTGGAGAATGGAAAATGTTAATATATGATTCCATAAATGTCAGCCTTGTCAAATGTCAATAAAAATCATGCATTCAAAGCCATTAAAATCTTTTCAAAAAGCTAAGTTCAGAATTTTTTCTTATTTAAAAAAAGGTCAGCATTAAAAATCTGTAAAGATATTTTGTAAAAAATTTTTAAAGAAAATTTTTTATTGAGAATTTGCCCTTGGTTAAAACCATATTCGGTATCATAATATAATTATATAATATATTTATAATATTTCTAAGTTTTAAATAAACATAACAAAAGTCTTTTTTTTCTCCTGATATGGAGCAAAATCTATTCAAGAAACAACTTTTATTCTTGCGATAAATATGACACAAAATGAAAAATTTATTCAAGAAACAACTTTTATTCTTGTGATAAATATGACACAAAATGAAAAATTTACAAATAATAAAAGTGCAATAGTATAATTATAATCTAGGATTGCCTTTCTCAGAACTAAAACTTATCAGTTTGAAAATGTTAGAAGGTTAGAACAAGTCACAAGACCATTAATGTGTAATTATCTTTAAATCTATTTTGTATTTCACAGAGAGTGTAAAATTCTCCTTGATTTGCAAGAATGACTTGTCCTTTTAAGAGATTAATTAAAATTCTAGAAAAATCGACTTGTAATAATTCAATAGTTCTTTTCTCATTGAGCTTTTCTTGGAAAACCATTTCTTGGAAAACTCTATAACGACTTCATAATCACGGAGGGAACAAATTTATCCCACGCTCTTTTCGAGTTACTCACATTATATTAATTACTTTATAATTTATTATATGTTTCGAGTAAAAAGCTTGAAGAACATTCTTCCAAGAAAATTCAAGAAAGTTCATAAAATTGTAAAAACGGTTTTCGATAATTTTGTTAGCAGATTTTGCTTTTATCGACATTTTAGTTCATGTCCACACTACAAGGATTCACGTCCAAGTTTATCGTCGGTCGGTAACGTAGATTCCTGAAAGTTATAGTGATGAACGGATATAAATTTTCATTAAATAAATTATTTATTGAATTGGAATTTTTATACAGAATCTGAAGAACATTTTCATTGGAAATTTCTTCCTTTTTCAATTTTTAATTTACTAAAGATATCATTTTTTAATTTTGAAATTTTTCAAGGTACCTGATGATTTCCTAGTTACTAAAGTTTCTATTAATTTTTCCTTTCGCAATTTTTAATTTACCAAAGATATCATTTTTTAATTTTGAAAATTTTCAAGGTACCTGTTGATTTCCTAGTTTCTAAAGTTTCAATTAATTCTTCCTTTTTCAATTTTTAATTGACCGAATATATAACTTTTTTAATTTTCGAATTTTCCAAGTGTCTACTTTCATTGATTCTGAATTTTCCATTGATTCTTCCTTTTTCAAATTCTAGTTTACCAAATATATAATTTTTTTAACTTTCAAATTTTCCTCGTTTCTAAATTTTCTAACAATTAAATTAATAATTAATGTATAAAAATAGGGTAAAATAATTAATAGTAGTTTCATTAAAAGAAATACTATTTATTATTTTACCTATTTTTATAATTGAAAATATTAATAGTAAATAATGTATAAAAATAGGGTAAAACAAATAATAGTATTTCTATTTAAAAAAATAATTTAATTTAATTAATTAAATTAATTAATAATTAAATTATTAATTAAATTAATTAATAATTAAATTATTAATTTAATTAATAATTAGATTAAATTACTTCTTTTAATAGAAATACTATTAATTATTTTACCCTATTTTTATACATTATTTACTATTAATTTATTAATTTAATTA
>JBAGKK010000558.1:291754-306283 GCA_037177015.1 Euceroptres primus | reverse complement strand
GCCAAACTTATGTTTAATCACAGACTGAAGTGATAAATATTAATCGAAAATACATATTTTAAAACTTTCATAACACGCGGCGCGTTGGTAGGGCTCCATAGGTAACTAAAGTGTTAAAAAGGTGTGCGACAAATCTCTAGCTTGTGAAAAAAGTATGCGAAAAAAGTTGCGCACGCGCAAAATTTGTTTTTCAACACGCCGTGCGCAATCCTCAATATTTCGCACGCTTACGAAAAAAAGCCGCAATATTTAGGATTGCGCACGTTGTGTTGAAAAATAAAGTACGTAACTACGTGCAGTACAGTGATTTTCGTCTTGTATGATGTTTTCACACGAGCGAAGCGACTGGGAAATTACGTAATTAATTTTAATTAATTACGTCATGTATTATTTCGTATACCTTTCGTAAAGCGCCACTTCTCGCATACTTCGTCTCATGGACGAAAACGTGGACTTTTTGTGCATGTGTTACAAAAACAAATTTTTGTCAATCTTTTTTAAAACGAGAAAATGTATAATTAACCACTGGTTGTAACCTATGACATCTGATGTAAATTCCTTAAGGAATATGTTAAAACAATGTTTAATTGTTGAAATGTAACTTCTAACCTGAATCCGATAAAAAATCATAGTTTTTTGCAACTTATTGAATATTTTTCATAATAATCGGTGGGGAGATTATATTGACCCTCAATAATCTAAAGCCAACTACATACATCAACATTTTTTACGAAATTTTTCATAATATTATTATAATCTAAACTTTTTTCAAGTACCTGAGAATTGTTTCAAAAATTTTTATTTGCTTAAATAATTTGTTTATCTCAAAATAT
Source organism: Euceroptres primus (assembly GCA_037177015.1). Lineage (NCBI taxonomy): Eukaryota > Metazoa > Arthropoda > Insecta > Hymenoptera > Figitidae > Euceroptres > Euceroptres primus. Next base: position 305,450 of record JBAGKK010000558.1, on the reverse strand, counting down.
CGCTAAATTATGACATTTTTAGAATGATACAACGTAATTAAGGAATTTGAAAAGTCAGTGAATTAGTTTTGGTTTTTTTCCAATTGTTTAAACAGTAAATAATTGTTCAAATGTAACTTCTAACCATAAGTTTATTAGACTTAATACTTTTTCAGCTTCATGTAATTGTTTAAATAACTTGTGTTTGTTCAAATAATTTTTTTATCTCAAAATATCGTGAATTAATGATATTTTTATAACAGTAAATTTTTGAAATGTAACTTTTAACCGATTATTAATCGATTTTCGTGAGCCTAAATTAGTAAGGAAAATATTTTTGATATTATTTAGCAATTTTCTATTTTAAATTTGTAGTTTGGGACATCGCGTAACCTGATATTTGTCAAACATTTCTAATTATAATTTCTAAAAGAAGTCGTCTAAAATTTTGAAACTTTCCTAAATTGTGCCCTGATGTGAATACTTTGCTCAGATATATTTAGAAAAAATTAATTAATCACAGGATATGCGAAAAATGATGGGGACTTAAAATGGTCAACTTTTGGACAATCACCCAATACCCGTAAATAATAAATACAATAAATTTTTCTGTAATATTTACAGAAATTTCAGTAACAATAATGCGTGATCTGAATATTCTACTGTATATTAATAAATAAATAAAATTATAAAATACAGTCTCCTCTGGAAAATTTACAGACCATCCACAATTGTTCACATAAACTGTGAGTATTAAAGATATGTTCAGCTAAGTTTACTATGACCTACAGAAATTTTTCAGTAAACTGTTTATTTCGTGAAGTACAATTAACTGCATCAATCAGTTATTGTGAAATTTTTTACGACATCTAGTATTTTAGTATTTTAGTACAGTATTTTCTAACATCAGATAAGCTTATACAACCTCACAGCTCTTATTTTTCTCCGAGGGGTTAATTACTTGCATTTTTCGTATACAGCAGATTGCAAGATTGCATGGGATTTCAATAGAGATTGCATGGGATTGCACGAGATTGCATATGTACATGAGGGTAACCAGATTGCACGAGTAATCAACCCCTCGTTTTTCTCCAAGTCTGAACAAATAAAATTTGAAAGCTTCCAGGTTTGAAATAATTCAAATGCATTAAGCATCCAATAAAATTGAACCCACCTGAAAGTTGTCAAATTTGAAGGTTTCTAGATTGAATAAATTTAAATTGAAAACGTCCCATGGGACGTTTAAAAGTGACTCCAATTGCAGCTAGAGTCACTTTTAAGTGGAATACTTTTCCATGAATTATTGTATAATGGAAATGTCGAACTATACTGTCGACCTGAAGTAGAAGGCCTGCGTTTAAAATATCTATTCAAGAGATTATGTAGTTTCGAAAGGTTGTGATAATTTATCTTCATGCAACTCTGTATGCAAAATTACAGATATCCTATATAATTTTGATTTATGAAGAGTGACATGAAAGCCAATAGGATACACCTATCTTTAATCTTTCAGTTCTGCATCAAAACTATTTCGAACTTGAAAGAGAATTGTAATTTCAAAGTAGACAAAGTAGACTTGAATTTGGCATTTCAGGAGACAGCCTTCTCGGGAAATAATAGAAAACTTTACAAAAATTTTGTAAGAAATTAAAAACTTGACATTAATTTAATTTTTAGGCGATTGGATTGAGGTGGCGAAGGTCAGTGACGCCGGAAGCAGATTAAGCTCTCCCAACCTCCGAAACAGTGGCGTTAAGCAAGCGGGTTCCTATTAGGAAAAAAGGGCACTTAACTCTGTAGAAGGGAGACACGAGGGATGCTTTATCTCGGGTAAGCCATTCACGTGGTCTTATCTACCGTAAAAACTTCGACTTTAACCACCGGGGATCATAATCGAGCTTATCTGGCGAGCTTTCTCCCCGGTCCGCCGGTGCACCAAAGGCTATCTCCCCTTTCCTCATCTATTCCGCGACTCGCTATCGCGGATTTTATCGCGAAACTTTGAACTGAGGAGACGCGATCGCGCGAGAAACACAGAAGTCGATGCGAACTTAAATGTGCACGTAACATGTACACGAATAGACTGCATATAATACATAGATACATATAAAAAACTTGGTTTCGTGAGAGTACATAAATAGATGTCGGAGATGCAAAGAGTCGATCATGAAACAAGCGAGATGATAATTGGGGATAAAGTTAGAAGACGCGTCGGAAATACTATATGGATAACTTTACGACATACATTTTCCAATAGAAAGTCGCGTAGACGACCCGCAGGTCTCGCGGAAAGAAGAATTAGCCAAAACGAATTATCGACCAAACTTTCGGAACGCTCTGTGCCCGAGTACTGGCCTCGTATCGATCTCTGTCGGGTCTAATATGTATTACGCTATTAAAGAGATACGAGCAATTTAAAGCGTGTTTTTAGACCATTTTGATAAAGGAAATAGGTGCATTTGAGAGTATTAAGAAAAAGCTAATAAGCCTTTCCTTCGGATAATCATTTACTAGAGTTAAGATCATTTGAGGAATTTAAAAATTATTTTTTTCCTATCGTCATTATTTTCCAGATTTTAAAGATATTGTTACCTTAAAAATATTGCATTTTGTTACGAAGATTTGGAACTGAAGACTGCTCAAGTATCATAAATTGTTACACAATCTTTTAGTTTTTGAATTCCCTTGGCAGTTGAATAAAATTTTTCTTAAGAACTTTGAAATATTTTATTCAACTGCCATTTATTCATCTTTGGATCCATTATACATTTAAAATTTCAAGAAATGTAATGAAAGCACAGTTGGGGGAGTAACTGGTTATGCGAGCAACGAAGTTCCTGAAAAAGTTTTAGTTCCAGTAACTTAGTTAAATTTTTTAAATTGTAACGTAACTTTATTACGTTATCACTTGATCAGTGAGATGTAATTATGGACAAACGATAAACGGATTTATCTATGGAAAATTTTCGAAAATGTTTATTTTCATGCCTAGCATTTTTCTTGTAAATTTTATTCGCTTTTATTAATACTTAGTTATCAAAATCCTGTTTTCAGACATTATAACTTTAAGGGAATTCAAGTTACTTTAGTCAGTAACTGTAATGAGTTACTTTTTTCAAGGAACTTGCCACAGAAAAAACTGAGGATAAATTTGTTGTAGATAATTTTCTTAGAGGAATAAATTTTTTTTCAGACAACGCGTCTTTTAAAATACATGGAAAATTTAACCGATGTTTGGGTAAAATTTATCCGGTGAAGTTAATATAGTTAATATTAAATAATAAAGTTAATACAGTTAATATTTGTTGTTAATATTTTCCCTCGGAATCGAGGTAAACTTTATCCTTCGTTTCTTCTGTTCCCTACCTCTGAAAGAAAGTTTCTTCCACTTTGAGAATCACCTCATTGTCATTTTTATTAAGTTTGCATAAAAAATGTCTATATTGTAAGAGTATTTCCTCAAATTCTGGATTTTAGAGTAGCAGTTTTCGGTGCATAAGGTCCAAGAAAAAATAAGAGTGGATTTAAAAATGGCAACGTTTCGGACTCGATAGGTCCCTTATCAAGCCTGTTGAGAGAATTTTATTACATATATAAATTTTAAAAATACAAATATAAAAATATATAAAAAATACAACAAAATATAAAACGTAACTAGATCATTTGGCACGCTACACGCGCTAATTCTCTTCTCTCTGCATGGTCTTTTAATTTTGATATATAATAATTATAAAAATAAATCTTTAATATTAAAAAAAGGAAAAATAAAACCACAAACTTTAAAATTTGGATATTATTGAATCACGAAGCAATTGTTTGATTAAAAAGCGATAGTTAGCAATTTCGAAATAATTAAACATTTTTAAACTGGAAAACATTGAAAATTTAAGACTTGATTATGTTCCTTAATTGGAGCAAATTAAAAAAATCAAAAAATTAAAAAATTTTGAATTATTTTCAAAACAAAAATTTTCCCAAGTTATATTATTTAAATATATTCTTTTTCAAATTCGAACTTTCAATTAATTTTATATTCAATTTACGAAACATATAATCACGCGCTTTTCATTTCAAATTATTTAATTTCCAAATTAGTCTTGTATTTTTTAATATTTGAAAAGAAGCACATTTATGACTTGAACTTAGTCTAAGTTTCAAATTTAATAAAAATTCAATCAGCATTGCTGGAAAGCGATAACAGTGAAATATCAAAATTGCGAGTTTCATGGCCATCAATTTTTTAGAGAAGGATATAACAAATTTAAATAATAAAAAATTTTCTTAACAGGCTTGATGAGAAACCGTACCGAATCCGAAACGTTGCCATTTTTAAATCCATTCTTATTTTTTCTTGGACCTTATACACAGAAAACTGTTTGCTACATAAACAGAGGTTGAAACTGAAGAATGAAATGAACTCTGGATTTTAGAGTTGAGAAAAAAAATATGTCCTAAGAATCCAAAACATATATACTTTCTCAATTCGAAAATTTATGCAAACAAGCTCAATCAATATCTGTATATCTACTCAAATTACATTTCTTTTTCATTTTTCAAATGCTTAGTACAAAACTTGAACATTAAAAAACTAAATACAATGTTGATTTTTTATTCGTTTTTCAAAATCGTCGTAAATTAATTAGCCTTCTATTTGGACAGACTTTACGCCATACATCTTAGACGAAAAATTGAAATTGTATATCCTTAAAATATTGATAAAACTTGATATTAGAAAAAACAATTTTTGTTTGTTTACTTCAGAATATACACAATAAAAACTAGAAATTCATTCAAGACAAACGGTATTAAAACATTCCACCTAAAAACAATCTTTGAATCGCCTTGTTTTAATCCAATTTTTTTACCGCGTATCTCAAAATATAGATGGAGAAAAAGAATCTGCAAAATTAACAGAGTAATCTATTTAAATAAGGACAACAGAGCTTTTCTGTTATATTTCCAGACATTTCTGTAAATTCTACAGACATAACTGGTAAATTTACTGATCTTCTGTAAGATTAACAGAAACTACAGAAATGTCTGTAGAATCTGCAAAATTAGCAGAGCAATCTGTTGAAATAAGGACAACAGAGTTTTTCTGTTATATTTACAGACATTTCTGTAGATTCTACAGACATAACTGTTAAATTTACTGAACTTCTGTAAGATTAACAGAAACTACAGAGATGTCTGTAGAATCTGCAGAAATCTTTGTAGACTCTACAGAAAAATCAATATAACCGAAAAAAACTGTTGTCTCTATTTCCATAGAATATTCTGTTTATTTTAAAGATTCTTTTTTTCTCGGTGCAAAAATGATCTCTCGAACACGAAAAAAAATAATAATAAAATAAAATGCATGCAAACTCTCGACTCTACAAAATTTAGGAAAACTCGATGTTTCCACATCTCAATACCCGTGTATCCTTAAAATATTCATGAAACTTGATATTAGAAAAAACAATTTTCGTTTGCTTCCTTCAGAATTTACCCAATAAAAACTAAACATTCATTCAAGACAAACGGTATTAAGACATTCCACCTAAAAACAATCTTGAATCGCCTTGTTTTAATCAGAATAAGCAGAATTCTCTTTTAAGCAGAATAATCTGTTGAAATAGGGATAACAGAGTTTTTCTGTTATATTTATAGACATTTCTGTAAATTCTACAGACATTTCGGTTAAACTTACAGAAGATCATAAAAATGTAAAAGCTCTGTTTGTTGAATCTACAGAAATGTCTGTTAGATTAACATTTGGAATTCCATGAACCTAACAGAGATTTCTGTAGATTCTAAAGACATAACTGTTAAATTTACTGATCTTCTGTAAGACTAACAGAAACTACAGAAATGTCTGCAGAATCTGCAGAAATGTTTATAGACTCTACAGAAATGTAAATATAACAGAAAAAATCTGTTGTTCCTATTTCAGTAGATTATTCTGTTAATTTTAAAGATTCTTTTTTCTCCGTGTAAAAATTATCTTCCCTCGTACACGAAAAAAAAATAAAATGCATGCAAACTCTCGACTATACGAAATTTACAAAAACTCGATGTTTCCACATCTCGATAAAGAGGGCCCCCGTATATCCTTAAAATATTGATAAAACTTAATATTAGAAAAAACAATTTTTGTTTGTTTACTTCAGAATATACACTATAAAAACTAAACATTCATTCAAGACAAACGGTATTGAAACATACCACCTAAAAACAATCTTGAATCGCCTTGTTTTAATCCAATTTTTTTACCGTGTATCTCAAAATATACACGGAGAAAAAAGAATCTGCAAAATTAGCAGAATAGTCTGTTGAAATAGAGTTGTTGAAACTCTGTTGAAACAACAGAGTTTTTCTGTTATATTTACAGACACTCCTGTAGACTTTACAGACATTTCTGTTAAACTTACAGAAGATCAGAAAAATGTAAAAGCTATGCCTGTTGAATCTACAGAAATGTCTGTTAGGTTAACATTTTGGAATTTCATGAACCTAACAGACATTTCTGTAGATTCTACAGAAATAACTGCTAAATTTACTGACCTTCTGTAAGACTAACAGAAACTACAGACATGTCTATAGAATCGGCAGAAATATTTGTAGAATCTACAGAAATATCTGTAAATATAACAGAAATAAAACCAATACCTTCTCATATGATGAGAATGTAAAAATCTGTTGTCCCTCTTTCAATAGATTATTCTGTTAATTTTAAAGATTCTTCTTTCTCCGTGTAAAATTTATCTTTTCTCGAACGCGAAAAAAAAATAAAATAAAATGCAATCAAACTCTTGACTCTACGAAATTTACGAAAACTCGATGTTTCCACATCTCGATAAAGAGGGCCCCCGTTTGGAAGCTTCACCCGGAATTACTCGGTACACGATCTCTCGGAGGCGGATTCATGTTCCGAGATGGAAGAACGAAACGAAAGAATCTCGATTCTCGAAGCCTTTTAGCCGTTTTACGACCCCGGAGACAAGGTATCTTGGAGTCTTGGGTAGAGGCGACGGTGGCGGGGGTTGGCCGGCGGTTAGATACGGAACCATCATATTGAAAACCATAATTCGTGGGGCCCGCGGAGAGGCCCCGGTGTACCGTGACCGCTATCTCATCGCGTCACAATAAATACTGATTCCTGGAAGAAGGCCCCGTATCTGGGGACCGTGTGGCGAAGTCACTTATACTTACTTATACCTCAACCTCTCCTCCCACAGACGGAAACCCCCTCCGCGAGTCGCACCTCCCTTAAGACCGATAGCGCGAAAGTAATTATTTCCGATAGCTCGATATCGTGCCGTTTTTGCTTATGCTTTATGAGCGACGCGCACTTTTCTCTTCCGACCCTCTTTCCTCTTTTGCCCTTTCGTCCCTCTGCGACCATGGACCTTTCGGTTATCCACCGAACTAATCACGTCCCATCCGTCAGTCTAATGGACCCACGCGAGAAACTGTCTGCACCTTCTTTAAGTTAAGGTGTTCGACCTCTCGATACTTCCAATACGCACTCGTTTTATGGAGTCCTGAGTAAACTTGGATAAGTATTCGAGTAGCTCAGTATATCGCAAAAATTATGCGAGGTTCCTCCAAGGCTTTAATGTCAACTTCTTATGTACAGAAAAAAATCGTTTTTAAGTGTAATAAATGTTGTCCCTCGATCTTACATATAGTTGCAGGCAAAAAATTATAGTAAATTAACTAAGTAATTGGGGTAAATGTAAAATTTACTAGTAGATATTAAATTATTTACAATAATTAAATAGATATTAAATTATTTAAATTATTTATTTAGAAAGATTTTAATATGTCGGTGTTTCAAAATGATTGGCACTCTTTGCCAATATCTTTGCATTTTTTTCAGCATTGAAACTTGAATTTTGCTCGTATATTTACCTGAGATTAGATTGGGTTGTTTTCGTTCTTACCACCAGGAGAAAAATCGTCGAAAATTCGTTTAAGGTAGAAACTTACCTGAAAAAAACAAAAAATAGTAATATTAATATTAATATTCATTTTTTTATTAAATTACGTAATTTAAACTATAAAACAATTTCAAATATAATCACATTCAGGGATCCGTACGAAATTTTTCGTATTGTTACATTACCAAAAACATATACCTTTTGGTAACGTTTTGATAGATTGGAACAAAATAAAAAAACGAAATTGTTGTGGCATCATGCACGGTTAGAAAACTCTGACTGAATTTTCAGTTCATTGCACTGGAAGTTTTTCTCAATCACGTAACTAAATTTTCCAGTGCTTACGCATTAATATTAAAACATGATAATTTAATATTATACTCGTGTTAATTTCCACTTTACTAATTAAATGCAGTGTAAAAATTGGCATCACTCACCTTGGGCTTCACTTTAATCAAGTTTTTGGACTTTGTAGGTGAATTATTTATCTTAAAAACATATTACACTGAAACCCCGATTGATGGCGGGTTCCGGGGGTTGCTTGAATGGCCTTCGCCTAAATAGAGGTCTCTCTAAACGTAAACAAGTCAGGGCCGTATGAACTATTTCTGTTTGATCTTTGTCACGAGTGAAAAATGTTTTTTAAATATAAGTTTAATTTAACGTTTACTTTACTGTTAAGTTTGATTTAGTTATTATTTATGAATTATTACACATAACGCATAACCAAAATATTGAAAACGAACTTCTGGAGATGAATTCAACAGAGGTTTCAGTGTAAAATCCAAAAATTGAATACATGTGAAGTGAATTATGAATTAGGTTCAGATTTTGGATTCTATATGCATTATTCAGGGAAAATTATACTTTCAAACATCTGTGAATTATAGAATGATGGTAACTATACAATTTTTTTTATGAAAGGAAATTATAAATACTGTTCTAGCATATTAATATAGAAAGAAAAAGATTTTCATGAATGAATTTTCTGTTATAAGTGCATTAAAATTTTAAAGTGCATTAAGATCCCTTTCAATTATCAGTACCTGGAATTTTAGCTACATTTGTACATTAAAAGTGCTTGAATTTTAAAGAATTTTCTAACAGTGTATTTGATCAGAATACTTTTTAATACACAAGACGCATAGAATAGTTCGAATACAATATCGTTTCAAAATACAAGGTAATTAAGAAATTTTTTTACAATTTTGGTATTTTGAATAATGTATCGGTTAGATCCCTAATCACTTTGGCTCTATGCAGATCTAGGTCGTTGAAGAAAAAAATTCTGGGTACTTTGTATGTATTTGTTGTATTTGTAACTTATTATTATTGTTAGTAATTTATTTATTGCTTACATTATTTAATACAATAATAATAAATAATGTAAATAACTTCAGGGATCGCAGTGGTTGAGTAGTTCAATTTTAGGGGAAATAGGGGGAGATATTTTCGAAAAAAGGGGATTTTATTTTAAAAAATAAGGAAATTTTTTTTGATTAAAATTCCAGGGAAGTGAATAAATATTAATAAATGGAATGTTTCTATAAAAACAACCTCCAATTTTATGAACAAATAAAATTACATGTCTTACTTGTAGGTATTAAGTTTTGTTGAGGTTTAATAAGAAAGAGTATAGACGAAAAAATATCTCAGTTACTATGAGATATTTTTTCCTAATTGAAAAAAATCAAATATAATTTTTTAATAATAGATTTTAAAATTTCACGGTTAGAGAACAAAAACGAATTTATTGTTTAACTTTAAAAAAGTAGTTAAAATAAATTTTAAATCTGAGTAAATTTGATGAAATAATGACTGAATAGAAAATTGCAAATAAAATAAATAAAAAATTTGTTAAATAGCGATAAAAATTCTTAAAACCGTATTCAAAACTTTACTCTTGAATGATAATACAATAAATTAATAATAGTTGACACCAATTGCCATTTTTGAAAGTAATAAATTTCTATTTATAATTCTTGAAAAAAAATTTCGAAAAAAGGCTGAAAACGGGGAAATATCTAAATTTAAGGGATTTGAGGGGATTTTGAGAAAAATAGAAATTTCCATAACAATTTGCAGATACATGAGACTGAGGCTTTATGCAGGTACCACTTCTGAAATTTCAGTTACAGTCTGGTAAATTTCAGTTACAATTTCGTAAAGTTAAAAAAAATTTAGGAAAATTCAGTTACAAGTAACTGAAAATTCAGTTACATTTTGGTAATTTTACGATACTTGTAACTGAAAATTCTGAAACTTGTAACATAAAATTCCAAAACTTTAAGAGAAAAAATGTTATGTTCAGGTCATTGAAGCTTCATACAGTTACATGTAACTAAAAATTTAGTTACAATCTGGTAAATTTAAGACAAATTTAGGAAAATTCAAATACGGTAACTGAAATTTAAAACAAATTCATAACAATTCAGTTGCAGTTAGGTACATTTTAGTTACAATTTGGTAATTTTCAGATACGGTTTCTGAAAAATATCTTAAATTTTATAAAAATTTCTGTTACTTTCGTAACCTAAAAGTTCCGGAATTTTACGAACAATTCTAACAGCAAAGGTACTGCAAATTAACTACAATGACTAATATTTAAATAAATAATTTTATTTTCCTATCATTTTCACTTTAAGCAAGCATTATTGGAATGGTCTTTATCCAGGCTAGTCACACAAAAAAGTAACGTAGTTACTTTACTGTAGTTTGCAACGATTAAAAAAAACTCAGCATCGAAAACACGATTTGAAAACAAACAAGCGAGACCAAAAAAATTGACGACGGAAAATGGTCAACCTCAATGAAAACAAGTATTTCTGAGAGTTTCGTCCCTCTAGATCCCTCGGAACTCACCCCTTTTCCTAATACTTAAAAAATTCCTGGAAACTACCCAAAATTCGAGACCTCGAATTTTTCGATGCAAAGTAGTTTCAATTGACCAAAAGAAAGTCACATAAAATTTGCAGCTCCCTTAACGCTTTGAATCTCGCCCCTTTTCCACCCCTATTGCTTAAAAAATTCCTGAAAGCTACCCAAAATTCGAGATCTTTTAAACTGAAACTACTCTGCATTGAAAAATTCGTGGTCTCTAATTTTGGGTAGCTTCTAGGAATTTTTATGTATTAGAGGTGGAAAAGGGGTGAGATCCGAAGCGTATAGAGGGCTGAAAATTTTATATGGCTTTCCTCTGGTCAATTGGAACTACATTGCATCGAAAAATTCGTGATCTGGGATTTTGGGTTTTATGGGTATGACAATTTCATGTCTTTCTTTTTATCAATTGAAACTTCTTTAAATCGAAAAATTCGTGGCTTGGGATTTTGGGTAGATTCCATGAATGTTTTAAGTCTTAGGGGCTGAAAAAGGGTGAGATGCGAAAATTCTAGAGGGATGAAAATTTTATATTGCCTTTTCGTTTTAAATTGAAACTACTTTACATCGAAAAATTCGTGGTCTCGAATGTTGGGTAGTTTTCTGGAATGTTTTAAATATTAGGGGTGGAAAAGGGGTGAATTCGAGGCGTTTAAGGGGCTGAATGTTTTATATGGCTTTCCTCTGATCAACTAAAACCACTTTGCATCGAGAAATTCATGGTCTCGAGTTTTGGGGAGTTTTCAGGAGTTTTTTCTAAGTATTATGGGTAGAAAAGGAATGAGTTCCGAGGGATCTAGAAGGACGAAACTTTCAGAAATATTTTCTTTCATTGAGATTGACCATTTTCCATCGTCAATTTTTTGGTCTCGCTTGCTTTTTCCAAATTGTGTTTTCGATGTTTCGTTTTTTTAAAATCGTTGCAAACTGCAGTTACGTACACAAAATCCCATTTTATTTATAGGAAATAAGCAATTACATGTAACCTAAATTTGTTTTTCGACTTGATATAATAATCCTTCATAGATTATTGAATTTGTGTTTCATTTATTTTTCTACATGATTGAATACCTTCATAGATTATTGAATGCCTTTCTGTTTCTTTCTTGGGGCCCAAAATAAGACCCAAATCTATTTGTAAGTAATGTTTCACTTCGATTAAGTTATCCCTGCTTAATATTAATCCCCTGCTTCCGACACACCTACCCAAACCAAACTCCTCTTAAATAATTCTGCCCTCAACAAAACCAAGCTTCAAAATCAGACTAACGACTAACGTCAGTCCATTAACAAACTATGTCATTCTTAATCGTCAAGTGACCAAGATTATCAAAATTCCACGATTAGACGTCAAACTCTGTTAAAGAATTATCTCTTATCTGCTTCAGAGGTTACTAACCGTCCTTCTCTCACTCTTGACAAACCACATAGTCCACAAAAATGTTGAATGGTCAGACAACGTGACTCGGATCAACACACGCTTTACCAAACTCGTCCAAACCGATCATCCAGATCAGCCGCCCAAGGGTGCGGACTGGACACATCTCGGGGTCGCCGGAAGGGGAAATCAAGAGAGAGAAGGGTCCAAAGTCACTCTATACTCTATATGAAGGGGGAGAGGGCAAGATCAGATAAAGTCCCCTTGGGAGGAAGACGAGGAGGTGTTACGGTTGTGTGCAAGTTGGTGGTGGGACCTCTTTATCGTGATCCCGTCCTGCAGCTCAGCTCCTCATTAGCCCGCTCGCTCATCAATCACTCGTCCACGACCACCGTCTCTAACTTCCAGCGTGTGTACGCGCTATCTCGAGCCGCGAGCATGTTTGTACGTATGTATATATGTATATACTATATATGTATATATGTATATATGTAAGCAAGATCAGAGCAGCACGGGGTCGAGGTGGACCAGAGTGGTGTGTCCCAATATTTGGACCAGCGGCCTCTCTGCTTTTCAGTAGCGGACCCCGCCGGGTGACTACACCTTGGGCCCCTCAGATCAAGCCTCGGAATTTTGATTGTCTACTACCTGTTCCTACAACGTGTTCTAGTAGCACCAACTCTGTCGCCACTAATTGACATGATTATAGAAATTTCAAATTGTGATTTCTTTATTGAAGCTTTGGAAAAGGTTTGGCGTTGATGATCAGGACTCGTATGTGGTTGGACGTGTCAATCTTGAATAGATATTCTGCCGTCCAAAGTAAAAAGATACGTTAGTGACTGTGGTTTAGGGCTATTCTCTTAAACCTAGCAATGGAAAAGTCAACCTAAGCGACAATATAACTTATGTATCTTTTTACTTTGGACGGCAGTATTGTATAGAAGAAATCAAGAAATTCATCTTTTTGAAAGATGAATCATTTGATACAGTTTCTTAGTTTATTGACAAGTGTTCAAGAACAATCAGATATTTTTGGAATTATCTCGTTGGTGATCAAGTTTTCTCTTGGGTATGGAGGGACAGGTCAATCTTGAATAAATATTTAATTGAGAAGTAGAATGAGATGAAGCAATGATACAGTTTGTTGCAGCAATGATACAGTTTCAGCATTGATATTTGTTTCAATGTTATTGATTTCAGAACAGCATTGATACAGTTACTTCGTTTACTATAGTGCTGGAGATCAAATAGACATTTTTGGAAATCCTTCAGATCTTGTTTGACATTGTAGACAAAGTAGAAAGAGTTGAAGGAAGGATGAAGCAATTGGTGCAGTTTCTTCGTTAACCGAAGAGTGTCCAAGATCAATTAGTCATTTTTTGAAAATAATTCACATCTTGTTTGACACTGTAGTTCAATCCAAAAGAGTTGAAGGAAAGATGAAGCAATTCGTACAGTTTCTTCGTTAACCGAAGAGTGTCCAAGATCAATTAGTCATTTTTTGAAAATAATTCACATCTTGTTTGACACT
>JBAGKK010000558.1:259455-277341 GCA_037177015.1 Euceroptres primus | reverse complement strand
AAAACATTGTTCAGTAAAATATACTCTTCTTTATATTCCCAAAATCTAATGTCCTCGAGATCATCACTTTTCCTTACCAGCTTCATTCTTTTTCTAAATTGATTTATTCGAATGAAAACAACAACAGTTTCAATTATTATACATAAAATATTTAAAAATTTTACTTTTTCATCATTGTCATGTTCAGTAGGGCGGCGTGAAAATGCAAAAATTAATCGAATCGTTTGAGCTGAGGGGAAAAAACGTGTGGGTTCATGGTGGACTTCGATGGAACTCAACCTAAAAGGTCTTGCACCTCCCGGTCTTTTTGTGTTCCCATTACTGTGATATCTCACGATCATTTTGAGTTCAAAACGAAAAAAATCGTTGGAGCCGTTTTTGAAAAAACTCAATTTTTGTTTTTTTATGGGGGGGGGTATTAAGTACAGTATTGTGAAATGTGAAAATAATACTGAAGTGGTTAATTTTAGGCATAAACTCTCTATTTTGGCACCTAAAAAGAGGCTCTATATGTGAAATACACGTCTTGAAATAACCAAATCCTTTAAAATTTTTAAAAATAGAAAAATTCATTTTTTTCAAATTTTCTCCTTTCTGGTGCCTCCTAATGCTTAGGTAAGTTTTACGAGAATTAAAGAGCATAAAATTATCTGCAAAACTGAAAAAATCGAACATTAGGCCTCTAATAGTTGCAGAGATTTAGCTGTCGAAACTTATTTTTTATTAAAAAACTTGATTAAACTTTTTCATTTTAATTTTCCTAAAATAACTCTGTTCTTATTGCAGTTTAAAGTTGTCAGAAAATAAGTTAAAATATACTAAATTTCTTAAGAATCTAAAAAAAAATACAGTGCTCTAGGTCTAACAGAACAGCAGTTATGGCCTTCTGAATAAGACACAGTGAATAAACTTTCATACAATATGGAGAAGATAATGACATAACTAAAAGAAATTTTTTTCTACAATTCTTTTAGAACTTTACCGAACTTTCGAGTAAATAATACATTTTTTACTGACAAAGATTCACCGACATTTGTCATTCTATAACCAATTTTAAGGGAATAATTAACAATGCATAATTTAAAATTTGCTTCACTTTATATTTGCAAACTTTACTTAACTAACATGAAATTTTGTCCAATTTTTCGTCAATTTATGACAGAATAGTTTTTAATAATTACACCACGTGCATTAATTTTTACTGTTGAAAATCTTTACTGTACATTTCGAAACTTTAATCTGCTTTATTACAGTTTACTGAACTGTGACGTATTCTTCAACATTTTGCACGTCACAAATTATTACAATAATGTTAAACATTCTCCAAATGGTCCATATATCCCAATTGTACACTCAAAAGTTGGATAAAGTTTCCTAACCAAATTTTCTCCGCGTAACAAGTCGTGTAAATGTTGGAAACAATTTAGAGGTTTTTGGTGATTCTCTGGAGAGGCATAAAACGTTCTCAAAAATCTAATTTTCAGTTTTAAAAAATAGTAGTAACCGGCTCCAGAGAAGAAATAATTTTGACAGGACCATGCATTTTAATTTATTAAATTTTCCAAAACCAAATAATCTCATTTTTTGTCACAATGTGGTTTAAGCCATGCTTTTAAAATACTAATTCTAAAAGGTAGAAATTTGATGTAGATTTTCAGAGAATCGCTTTCAAATTTCTGCCCCTTCTGCCGTTATCTAACGGAATAAATCAACGGTGCGATCTTAATAAATGTGAGGACGACGGCGAGACGACGAAGGGGGTTGCAGGTTTGGAAATGTCGGGGTGGTTGGTAGGCAGCTAATATCCTCCTAGCCGCTATCCCTAGGCTCATCTCAATAAATTCAATATACTTGTGTAAATCGGAACCCCTTCCAGTCAGACTCCCTTTCCTCACCCTCAATTCCTCCCTCTCGCGACGACGGAGATGAGCTGCCTCAACTCCTCCCCTCACTTCGTCCCGCCCACCCTCGACCGGGACGATAATGTATCGGTTATTGATTACCCGTAATGAGCTGTTCGCTTCAATTTTTTCCGGCCGGAGTTTGATTTAAAGGATCCACCAACCCCTATCGAGATTTCACAATTTTCATATGCAAGTCCCCAATCCCTCCGGAAATAGGTTTTTTCGCACCCTTCAGTTAGTGACTCTCGTTTGATGCGAAAGAGGCACTAGACAGTTTTTAAATGATTAAAAAAACATTTAATTTCCTTCGGAGTTTGGGGAGTTATTTTGATATGTGGATCAGCTAATGTCAGTCAATTTAACTTTGGAGAATAATTTTATCTACCGTACTCAATTGGATTGTCTGCTTTAAATTCAATTTTAATTCTGAGACCCGGTGGGAAAAGGATTGAGAGAAATTTCAAAAGATCAAAAGTGGATTCTGATTTTGGAACAGCAGTGGAGTTGAGGGATTCGTACATTTTCAGGTAATTTCTTAGCAATCAACGGTGGAATTTAGCGTGAGTTCTCCACCCTAATATCCAGCACTATCTTCACTCCCCGAGGCAGAACGAGCTTTTCATCGAGTCGTTAGTTAAGGGACGTACTCTTGTGCGAACTAGCGGCATATTCTTCCCTTTCGTCGCACCCCTTGCTATCGACTTATCGCCATTTAGGCAAACCGTTATGTGTGCTAATGTGCAAGCTCCTGACCTCTGCCATCTGTTTCCTTCGTTACTTTGCGGACAGATCCGACGAGCAGGAGAAAACGAAGAATTAATTCTTACTTCTCTCACTAGAAAATCTCTTTCACTGACTAAAATTAATTTAAATTATATTAACATTTTCTCAGGATGTGACAATCTTTATTTAGGTTAAATTTTTTCTAAGATATAGTTTAGAAATTAATTTCTTAATTTATTAAGATTTATTATACGATTTATTAAGAAAATTGAGGTCTTTATAGTCGTCACGACTTTTTTAACTTAGAAGAATGGTCCGAGACCGTCTGATGAGTTTTAAGATTACATGTGTGTACTTTTTAATCATACAATGATTTTATATCTATTTAATTTTGATCTTCTGTTAAAAAATCTATTCATTCTCATTTCCAAACATATATGACGTTTTTAAATTATATTTTTTGCTTTAATAAGAATTAAAACCTCTTTAATTCTAGAAGTTAATGTTGAGGCTGTTTTCGCCGTACAGTCAAGCGCAAAATTAATCAAATATTTATGTTGATTTATAAAATCGAGAAAAGTAGACCTACAGTCATTCTTAACGAATATTGAAAAAGAAACATAAGGGTGCTTTAGAAAAAAAATAGTCTAGGTCTGAATAGATTAATTAAATAGTACATTATTCGCCAAGTTCAAACGCAAATTTTGGTGAGAGCGTAGTTTAAATCACGAGGCAAAGCCGAGGGATTTAATCGCTCGAGCCAAAATTTTCGTTTGGACATGACAAATACAGTGCTTTTCGTTATGAGATCGAGAAAAAGCCAAATGAAACTGCCGAAATGACGAAAAATAGTTATTTCGATTTTTATTTCCAGTTTTAGAAAACAATCGCAATTTTTGTTTAATGTTAATTAGGGTGGGACGAAAAAACTCAAAGTGATTAGATTCATTGGCAATAGTACTGAAAAGTTTCTTTGTGGCATTCCGAATAAGTTAAAAAATAAAAAAAATTTCTCACTATTGGACAAGTCGATTGAAAATATTCAAATTTTGAATTTTTAAAATTTTTTGTGTATGAAAAAAAAAAATTTTCAATTTTTTTTGTGTAAAGTTTATGGAAGTGAATAACCTGGGTCGGAAAAAAAGTAAGAAAACAATTTTTTCGTCGAAATATAATATTTCAAAAAATAACGAAAAATGTACTTTTGTTAATTTGTACTTGAAGTTGCCAAAAAAATTGTTTTTCGTTTTTTTTCTTTTTTGATGCTCTTTTTAATAAACGAAAGAAACACGTACATATTTTTAAGTTTCAAATAAAAATCCGATGATTACTGATATAATATACGGATCGAAAATTTATGTTGTTTTTTGTGTAAAAATGGCTCATGTTTCAGGAGCCGTAAAAAATAGAAAAAATATTTGTCTGAAACTTAAAAATATGTACGTGTTTCTTTAGTTTAGTAAAAAGAGCATCAAGAAATAAAAAAAACGATAACATTTTTTTGGCAATTTTAGGTACAAATTAACAAAAGTGCATTTTTCATCATTTTTTGAAATATTATATTCCGACGAAAAAAATGTTTTCTTACTTTTTTTCCGTCTAAGATTATTCACTTCCATAAACTTTACTCCAAAGAAATTGGGAAAAAATTTTTTGCCATACACAAAAAATTTAAAAAATTTAAAATTTGAAAACTTTCAATAGACTTGCCCAATTGTAAGAAATTTCCCTTTTTTTTTTGAAATTTGTTCGTAATTCCTCAAAGAAACTTTTCAGTGCTATTACTAAGGAATTCTAATTATTTTGAGTTTTTTCGGCCAACTCTAATGTTAATACGTCATTTTTTTAATCCTTAAAATGTACTTTAAAATTCTATTTGTGATGATTTTATAGAAATTATTTTATTTAGTAATTAAATAAATATATAATAATAAATAATAATATATAATATATAATAATATATAATAATAAACATATAATAATATATAATATATTTATATTATATATCTTCCAACTTAAACAATGTTTTAAATATAGAAAAAGTCGGTGTTTCTTCGACTGTCGTTTGCTCAAGTTAATAAATTGCATAGTCGTATTCGGTCCAAATCACTTTATTAGATATCAAATGCCTACGTTTCGTGCGCTAAGGCGTGCTTGAAATTTACATAATTTACAGTTACATTTCGTTAATAAATATTGAATATATTTTCCACTTTTAAAAATCAAAATTGATGTGCTAAATTAATTCAAATATGAACTTTTATGTAGGTAAATGATTAGTATAAATGAAAGTTTTGTAGAATTAAAAGTTTTTTACTTTAATTATGTAGAGATTTTACATTAAATTTGATAATTGTTGGGCACAATATAATTTTAAAGAATCTTTTAAAGAAAAAAGTGAGCTATTGATAATTAAAATTGAATGAAAATTACTACTTGTCTTAAAATAAGAGAAAAACATTAAAATCGAAATAATTTTTTTTAAACAAAGAATTATGACCCAAACTATCTTTCTCCTGGATTACAGTTCGGTTTTTGTTCTAGAATTCGTCATAATTAACAATGGGCTTTATTTCGTTAATTTTATAAATCAAGATAAAGATTTATTAATTTTTAGCTTGACTGTAACAAGAGAAAGCATTTAAAGATCAAAGTTGACATTCTCATTTAAGTTTCTCATTCAATTTTCGAATCCAAATTTTGAATTCGAGCCTAATCAAGTATTGTTTAAATTTGTATGTTGATGGTGAAATTGGCTTTAGGGTCACAAAAAAAGGAATGAATGTATGATTGAATCAGACGTTTTTCGGCCTCGAATATGGGCCCTTAACAGTGATTTATTTCTGAAATATGAGTATAAAAATGTTGGTCCGTGGAAAGGTATAATTTTGTAGTAAATAAATAATTTTTTCGGAGATGTAAATTAAGACAAAAATTATAACTCTTTAATGATTGAAAAATTGTAGAACAAATGTAAATTCCGATAAGAACAAGATTTTTTCTTTGTTTGAAACACTATTGAAAAAAATTATTGTATTCTTTGACTAAAAAACATTCGTTGATTCAACACAATTAATAGAAGAAATTAATACGCAATTATAAACTTGAAGGACAAAAAACATAACAATATGATTAATAATAAAGGAAGTACGATGACTTTTCGATAAACGCATTTATATGTAAGTGTTATTAAAGCTAAAATTAAACTTTAGAAAATTGTGGACGAGAAAAGTTTTGGAGATGTAAATTAAGACAAAAATTATAATTCTTTAATGATTGAAAAATTGTAGAACAAATGTAAATTCCGATAAGAACAAGATTTTTTCTTTGTTTGAAACACTTTTGAAAAAAATTATTGTATTCTTTGACTAAAAAATATTCGTTGATTCAACACAATTAATAGAAGAAATTAATACGCAATTATAAACTTGAAGGACAAAAAACATAACAATATGATTAATAATAAAGGAGGTACGATGACTTTTGGATAAACGCATTTATAAGTAAGTGTTATTGAAGCTAAAATTAGATTTTGGTAACTCGTGGACGAGAAAAGAAAAAACTTTTCTATATATTTAATATTTGGTAATAATGTATGTCTCTCTTGACGATATTACGCCGATAAGAGAAGAATTATTTGGACATTGTTGTTTATAAATGAAATTGTTTATGTCAAAGCCGAAATTTTGAATTATGGTAGTGTTCAACGGCTGTAAAATTAATTGCTCCACAGATGAGATGATTTAAAAAAAAAAATAAGCCCTATAATTGTTTACAGCACAAAATATAATACGATAGAATCAGGTTTGTTTGAATTATCAATAAATCTTTTGATTTTATGATTTTCATATCCCTATAAATAACTAATTGATGTTAGAGTTAAGCGTGCAGGGGGGTTCATAAATAACGTTCACATACTCTATAAACGGGAATACAAGTGTATGCAACTTCAGCGGCACAAGCGCGATGACGATAGAGCAGCCATCGAGGAAAAGCGCAATCAGGTAACAGCGTGGGGGAGCAGAGTCTATCTATTGCGGTGTGATATATTGCACAGGGGTACTCATCCCACATAGATTTCACCTCAGTTGCTCTTCCTCGTCTTATTTTCAAATCACTTTCCTGAATCGTCGTCTGATATTTCCCCCATGAAGAGATGAAAAAGTATTTTCCAAATAGTAGGTATAAAATTACTGAATGTAAAGATAAACCGAAAATGTAAAATAATCCGAATAGTAAATATATTTCGTTTATCATTAAAATGATATTTATCAAAATGAAAATAAATGAACGATTGACTAAACAATAAGGATTCAAAAGAATCTGTGCTCTGAATTTATTAGGGACAGTAAAAAGATCGGCATGAAATATGGCAAAATAGGGTTAAAATCGCCGGAAGAGTTAGGGGTGGAAAATTGTTTTTCATCAGAGATTTCTTAATCGTTTCTCTCTTTTCAGTCCCTTCTTGAAAATTCTCGCGCCGTCCGAGGCCGGGCACGGAGATAAAAATAATAAATCATCGTGGCCCCTACATCCGCACTAGCGAGGCATGCATTTGCCGATTTCTCCGGTATCGTGGCCCGATGCGGAAATGTACGTAGATAGGTTCGTCCTCGGCGTGTTCGTGGCTTGTCTATGCATTGCTTGTAGCTACACATACTGTGCCAATATTTCTTGTGTGCGTATCGTCTTGCATCCAAGGGACGGGAGAGGGAGAATCCTATCTTCAAGAGAGAAGACCGATTAATAATGAGTAGTCGTTATGCGGAAGATAAGGAAGTGATGTTTCTATGTGATTTTTCTTCCGGCACAAGACGCAACCGGTCACAACAAGAATCTGCCATTTCCGTGAGAAGAAAAACGAGTCTTGCGTAAATACTTCGAAAATCTGTGTGATATCAAAAATGAAAATAAGATAAAGACATTTTCATAACAGTTACTAAATCTCTTTAGATACACGGAAAGAATTAGTCACTTAAAATTAAGGTGATTATTTGAAGAATAAGATAATTATTGATCACATTCTTCAACAAGGAGGTTTCAAAACTTGAGTCGACTTTTTCTCGTATCCGAGACTAGTACACAAAGTCGACGGATTTTTAAGCGACTAATTCTTTCCGTATAATTCCAACTTTTTGATTTTTACTCTGATACTTTTTCGAGTTCGATAAGCAGTTGGATTGAAATTGTTTTTTATTTCGGATGAGGCAGATGGAAATTTTATTTCCAAAATATCTTCAAGGACAAAGTTTGTCTCGCAGATGGGGAGCGTTGGAGGCACTTTGGTGGAAGGATGCAAAGCAGTACCAGGGATGCGGTGCGGCAACAATGGTGAGATACCGTTGCCGCACCATTACCCTGATACGAAATGTAGTCCCCAGCGAGCGATGTTAACATCACACTTTGTCAAGAATGTATATCAATCAGCCGAAGACGGCGATGATTATACAGGCTGACTCATACCGATCGATACAGGTCGTCGAAGAGGTAGAAAATGCGAGGGAAAAAATATCAGAGCGACCTAAAAGATGTGAAAACACAGTAAATTATAAGGTGTTAAAATAGTTTTTCCGATTATTTAGAGACTAATATGAAATGAAAAAAATCCTTCAATGCACAACTTCACGTTAGTTCGTGTCAACTGTCAGTTGAAACTAATTGAATGTCAGTTTTTTTAGGAATCGATGGAATAAAACGCCGCAGCTTTAATTGATCGAATCGGAAATCAAAATTATACCTTAGGATTTACTGTGAACTTGAACAAATTTTCACCTCGTAAATTCGTCATTTTATATAGTGCGGTCATGGATTCAGAATTTTTATTTTGAATCTGTTAAAGTTGCATAGAAGAAAATATGTTTGCAAGAAAAAAAAGTATTAATGGACAACTGATAAAATCAGTGAGAGAGCGCTGCACAATGGTCCCAAAGCTGCTAAAAGTTGGCCAAAATTCGAAAAGTGCTTCGATCTGAATAAAATTTACTGTATAGAGGTTTTTTGGGCTGCTGATTTCAAATTCGAAATGTAAAATTTCAAAAACAAAAAATCGGCTCCAATATGACGCCCAAAAACTAGAAAAATTGTCCGATTTGAATAAGATTTACTGTATAGGGGGGTTTTTAGCTGCTGGTTTCAAATTCAAAATCAAAATTTCAAAAACAAAAACAAAAGCGCCATATTGGGCTGTTATATGGTACCCAAAAACTGTAAAAATTAGCTGAAGTCAATAAAATAAAATTTTATTTTAATAGGAACTGTCCGCTGCTCAATGTTGATGTTTAAAAAAAAAACATTTATAAAGATTCGTTTTTTTAAATATATGAAGTTTGGTCATTGACACTAAAATATTTTATATAAAATGGGTTAAAATCTAGTCATTCGACAAGGAAGAATCGTAGTCATCTTCGATGTCTATTTTATGATCAGCCTCATTTCTGTCTTGTTCCATTTCATTTTCATCCGGTTCAAGCTATTGTAGGACTTTCTGTAGAAATTTTCATACCTATTATATTGAGTTTATTAAGAAAATGCAATGAAAACCTTCAATTGTTTAAACATTTTGGAACGGTTATTTTTTAAAAAATCTGCATTTTAAATTTAAAATAAGCTGCCCAGAAAACCCTTATATAATAAAATTCATTCAGATCAGATCATTTTTCGAGTTTTTGGGCGCCATACTGGAGGTGCCATTTTACTTTAAAATTTCTGATTTCGAATTTAAAATCAGCAACCCAAAAAGCCCCTATACAGTAACTTTCATTCAGATAGGATCATTTTTGGAGCTTTGATCGGCTTTTTCGGTTAGGGTTAATGCATATATATATATATATATATATATATATATATATATACACGTCATTTTTAATAAAAAATTGACCCCCAATTGAAGGTATGCAAGTATATGCAGCCAATTTATTCACAAATTGTTTACTAAGAAGTTATCGAACAACTTTGACTTGACTTGACCTGATTTTAGGCGATACAAATTAGATATTCATTAACAATGAAAAATTTTGAAGAATGCTACAAATTAGATATTAACTAACAATAAAATTTTTTAGGAGTGCTAGATGTATATAAAGTTTTGTTTTTAAAAAAAAGGAAATTTTAAGAAAGCATTTGATTTTTATTATCGTTATCTGTTAGTTTTAATATGAAAATAATAGTATATATAATTGTTTTCATTATTTGTGTGTTAATTTAATTATAGCATCTGTTCAAATAGTGTGACAAATCGTTGAGATGAAAAGACTTTTATATTGTACAACTTTAAGAAGTGAACAAAAATTGAAAATATGAATTTAAAAAACTCTTTTTTGCAGTTTCTTCGTTATCAGGCAGTTCTTAATTAATCTGGATGTACAATTTTTTACACTTTTAAACTTTTTTTTTTTAATTTTGGCCAGCTTTTATCGGCTTTGGGGCTACTGCGCACCATGCGCTCCAATATATGGACATAACTTCATCAAAAAGTAAAAGAAGCAGCAAGTAGCAGCAAATTTAAAAATAGACTAATCAACGAATAGAATGATACCTTAAAAACTTTATTTCGACGTGGAACAACGGGGAACTTTGAATCGCAAAAATGTCCTGAGTCGTAAATTGTGAAATTCCACTTTTATTTATAATTAAAGAAATATAACAAGCTAATTAGTACCTTCAGGTACTTTAATAACTATTAGGATGTACATACAACAGAAATTAAAAACATCGGAATTTATACCAAAATTTAAAAATAAATAAACATTTTCGGAATTCATATTCGTGTTGGTTATAAGACATTTTTAACTTTTGGACAGTCTGAAAACCTAAAAGTTATTGTCTTATTGTCGTCTTATGAATTTTTGTTTCCAAGTACTATCACATATCTAGAAAATAATGAATAATGATATACACGTTTCGTCGGATTTTTTAATGAAAATAGTAGTTTTCCATATTTAAACCATAAAACAAGTGAATTCTGACGCAAATTTTACAATATACTTATGTAAAAATCTGTCAAAAATGTAAATAAAGTCAGCAATTAACAAATTTCACAACATTTCAAAAACTGCAAATCTTTGTAATGTCATCGTGACCCGCGCTTTTTACAGATAAGTGCACTTTTCATGAGGTAAATTATTCGTGAAAATATTGTCCGTAAAAACTTATTCGTTCCTACAAACTCGCAATTTAAACTTTATATTAAGGAAGTAACCTTTAAAAAAGAACTCTTTTTCATTGATTTATTGTCATCGTGTCCTACGACCATTTTATATCTTGAATGAAGTTAGTCGTTTTGTTTGAAAAGAATAATAATTTTCAAATAAGTTAACGAAAATAGAAAAAGATTCTTTTCAGAAAATTGCATAGAACAAAACTGCTAGTAAATTTGCATTTCGTTCCGTTTTCCTGGATAGAGATTCGAACCTTCGACAGCAGGGTTCAAAACGGAACTTAAGACAAGCACTCACACACTCAGAAAAATATTTGTTTGATTTAAACAAAATTTGGTAAAATCAAACAAATTACAACGTTGATATGGGGTCAAACAAATGTTTGTTTAATTCAAATAAATTCTTTATTTGTCCTTATTTATTTGATTTGAAAAATTTTTTATTTAGATTGAATAAAAGTTTTGTTTAAATATTTTTTGTTTAAAATGAAGTAAGCGTTTTGTTTCATAAGCTTGATTCAAATTTATAAATAAATAAATCAATAATTTTCAAAAATTTTCAATTTTGTGGTTAAGAAGTGTTAAGTGTAACACCACTTTTTTTAGATTACCTGTTGGGATGCGTAATGTCGGTACTGTAACATATTTAAGACGCTTTTATATTCAGTATGATTGTAGTCTTTATTGTGAGAAATATCCTTCTGCGCTGTTTGCGTTTTTCTAAGGAACTATCGTGTGCGGATAATTTTTGTTTAAATCAAACAAATATTTGTATAAACTCAAATGGATTTAATTTAAGTAAATCCTTTATTTAAAACAAACAAATTGTACCAAAAAAATTATTTATTTCGATTAATGAGGTAGATATTTTTCATATATCAAAATGAAATAAATGTTTTGTTAATTGAAACAAAAAATTTGTTTCTTTCAATAATATGATATCAAACAAATTTTTTTGTTTGATTCAAACAAACATTTTTCTGAGTGCATTAATATTCAGTTTCACTCTATTGAAATATACTTGTTTGTGTTTAAAAAAATATTTAATAAAATTAATACAATAAATGTAAATTTTAAATCTAAATATACTGTATTATATTATTGAACTGTACTTATTCCTCATTGAAATAATTATAGCAGTCTCAATATAGTTAAAAATGTGAGTAGAGCGAAAGTAGGTGGGTACAGACCTCAAACTTTGGGAGGTGAGTGAAAAGCGAAAGATAATGGTTTAGCTTATCGCAAAGTGCACGCGGTATCCACTGCCAGTCACTACTTCATATATACGTCAAAAAATCACCGGTTCAGCATCCGCTTTTATAATTTTGATCATTTTATTTGCCTCTATAAATAGAGCGAATGATCAGAACGCTCTAAAGTTCGAAGAAATTAAACAAATTTCAAAGATTCAAAGAAATTCTTTATTTCTCCTTATTTATTTGATTTGAATAAATTTTTATTTAGATCAAAAAAATCTCTTGTTTCAATTAAATAAAGTTCTTGTTTGCTTGAAATATTTTTTGTTTTAAATGATGTAAACATTTTGTTTTATAAACTTTATTTAATTTTATAAAAATAATTTTTAAAAATGTTTAATTTTGTGGTTAAGAAGTGTTAAGTGTAAGAAACCACTAATTTTAGACTACCTGTCGGGATGCACGGGATGTGAAACGGCGGTACTGCAGCATGTTTCAGATGCCTTTATATACAGTAAAACTGTAGTCTTTATTGTGAGAAAGACCGCTCTGCGCTCCTAGCGTTTTTCTAAAAAACTATTGGATCTCCATTTTGCGGATTATATTTTTTGTTTAAACCAAACAAGTATTTGTATAAACTGAGTTTGTATAAAATGGATTCGTATAAAATGTATAAAATGGATTTAATTTAAGTAAATCCTTTATTCAAATTAAACAAATTGTAGCAAACAAATTATTTGTTTCAATTAATAAGGTAGATATTTTTCAGTTATTAAAATGAAATAAATCTTTCGTAAATTGAAACAAAAAATTTGTTGCTTCCAATTATATGAAATGAAACAAATTTGTTTTTTTTTCATTCAAACAAATATTTTTCTGAGTGTAATTAATAAAAGATCTGATCGTCTGTTTTCAAAGAGAGAAAATTGTAGAAAGATAAATAGAAATTACGTGTCAAAAACTAAAAAAATCTTCAGTTGAACACTCTTCTAATTTTCAGATTAAATACTGAGAAGACGATTTGTTTGATTCAAACCAATTTTTTATTTGCATTTAACAAAATTTATTCAAATCAAACGTCTAGATTAGTACGGTTCCAAAAACTTTTTTTTTGATGGAAGGTGAAGTACCCCCTCCTCAATACTTTCCAATGCCGGGAAAAAAATTCAGCCCAAATATCAGCAGTTTTAGAGAAAACTCCAACGAATAATTACTTCTATATTAATTTTTATTTTAACTGCTCCAAGCCCCTCATATGGTGTCCTGAAAATGCTCCTAAAACCCGAAATTGACAATTTCGCATCAAATTTTTGTTTTGAACAATCTCCAATTATTTAAACAATTGATTATTATTTAATCGTCACTTTTGATGGAAAAGTGGTTGAAAAGTCTAGTTTTTTTTTTTCTTCAAATTTTGTCAAATATATACCTTTTTCAAAATATATTCACACCATTCTGATGTTACAACCCCATTATTCTAAAAATTCACATATCTTTAAACAATTTTTACTTGATATTTTCAGCAGAAAAGTACTTTCTTCCGCGACTAGTGTCAGTCATTGCTAAAAGTACTAATTTTTTTTTAACAATCTTCAATTGCTTAAATAATTGATAATTATTTAATCGTAACTTTTGATGGAAAAGTGGTAGAAAAGTCCAGTTTTTTCAAATTTGGTCAATTACATCGTATTTCATTGAATTTTCACGTGAATTTGATGTTAAAGAGCCATTATTCAAACAATTCATATTTGTTTAAACAATTTTTACTCCAAAAAATCATGAAAACTTAATAGTTTCAGTACGTTTCAAATATATTGCAAAAATCATTCTTATGGGATGAAATCGTACTGAAAATATCAAGTTTTCATGATTTATTGGAATAAAAA
Organism: Euceroptres primus; assembly: GCA_037177015.1. NCBI lineage: Eukaryota > Metazoa > Arthropoda > Insecta > Hymenoptera > Figitidae > Euceroptres > Euceroptres primus. The sequence goes on along the minus strand of JBAGKK010000558.1, from coordinate 263,477 downwards.
TTGTTTAAACAAATTTGAATTGTTTGAATAGTGCGGTTGTAGCATCGGAATGACGTGAATACCTGAATATTCTATGAAAAGCGATATAATTGGCCAAATTTGTAAAAAGAGATTTTTCTACCACTTTTCCTTCAAATGATTAAATAACAATAAATTGTTTAAAAAACTGGAGAGTGTTTAAAACAAAAATTAGTACTCCTAATAATGACCGACTATGCCACCAATCGTGGAAGAAAGTACTTTTCAACGAGTTGGTGTGAAAAACAAATTATTTAAACGAATTACAATCGTTTAAATAATTGAAAATCAGCTCAAAAATTATTACAAACATGTCTCTTATCGAGTGACAACAATTTATCGTCGAAAAAGGAAGAAACAGTGCTCGTGAGTTTTCAATTTTATGACAAATTGTCAATTTCGGATTTCAGGGGCATTTTCTAGAATGCATTTTTGAACCATCCTGATCCAGATGGATTTAAGGGGTTATGTCCACTTATTTTTGAAAAAATTACATGATTTTCATCAATTTCTTTGGGCACGTAAATAATTATTTATTGAAAAACCAACAGTGAGATCATAAAGTACATATTTTAAGACACTTGACAAAATTTTTTCATTAAAAAATATTAAAAATTAAACGAAATGTGTCTGTTTTCCGGAAACGTCTTTTTTTGATGCCTTGCAGTGACTACGATAACTCCAAAACAACTCATCTGAAATCAAAATCCAAAGAGATTATGTTAGTATATTTCGTTGTGAAGGGCGTGAAGGAAGGATTTTTTATTTTGTTTACAATTTTTTATTTTATTGCAAAAAAATCAAAAATCGAAAACCTCGAAAAATGGACTTTTTGTTAAAATTGTTGTAATTTTTTATAAATAACAATTTTAACAAATCCTACGTTCAGGCTCTTTACAACGAAATATACTAGTACAATCTCTTTGGATTTTGATTTCAGATGAGTTGTTTTGGAGTAATCATGGTCACCGCAAGGCATGTCAAGAAAAAGACGTTTCCGGAAAACAAACAATTTCGTTTAATTTTTAATATTTATAAATGCAAAAATTTTGACAAGTACCGTAGAATCACTTAACTTTGGCCACTGTCCCTAGATTCAGAAAAATATTTGTTTGATTCAAACAAAATTTGTTTGAATTAAACAAATTATAACGTTGATATGGGGTGAAACAAATGTTTGTTTCATTCGAACAAATTCTTTATTTGTCCTTATTTAATTGATTTGAATAAATTTTTATTTAGATCGAATAAATCTTTGGCTTAAGTCAAATATAGTTCTTGTTTGTTTTAAACATTTTTTGTTTTAAATAAAGTAAAGATTTTGCTCTTTAAACTTTATTCAATTTTATAAATAATTTTTTAAAATTTTCAATTTTGTGGTTAAGAAGTGTCAAGTGTAAGACACCTTTTTTTTTTAGACTGCCTGTCGGAATGCGGGGGATGCGTAACGACGGTACTGTAACATGTTTCAGATGCCTTTATATTCAGTATGATTGTAGTCTTTATTGTGGGAAAGATCCTTCTGCGCTATTAGCGTTTTTCTAAGGAACTATCGTATGCGGATTATAATTTTTGTTTAAATCAAACAAATATTTGTATAAACTCAAATGGATTTAATTTAAGCAAATCTTTTATTTATGTCTAACAAATTGTACCAAACAAATTATTTGTTTTGATTAATAAGGTAGATATTTTGTCATTTCTTAAATTGAAATAAATGTTTTGTTAAATGAAACAAAAAATTTGTTTTTTTCAATAATATATCAAACAAATTTTTTTTTTTTATTAAAACAAATTTTTTTGTTTGATTCAAACAAATATTTTTCTGAGTGTAACATCGGACACCTATTATTTTTAGGTTTATACTCATTTTTTAATGCAAAACTGACTTTTCACATCATGTCAAGCTTTGAGCGTTTAATTTATGTTACTTTTATGCCATTTAGTTATCTGGAAACAAAGAAAAATGGGTGTTCGAAGTTTGGGGCAGTGTCCGAAGTTAGGTGATTCTACGGTACCTGAAAATATGTACTGTATGATCCCACTGTTGGTTTTTCAATAAATATTTATTTACCTACCCAAAAAAATTTATGAAAATCGTGTCATTTTTTCAAAAATAAGTGGACATAACCCCTTAAATAAAAAATTGTTTAAATCAAGTATTTTTTTGTTTGACCCATTATTAAATATTGAAAGAAACAAGTCTTTTTTCAGAGAATAAATAATAGAACCACGCCATATAATAATCAATCTTAAGAACAAGGCGTTCATCAGAACGTAAACTACAATACCAATTTGAAGAGCACTTTCCTCTAGTTAGTCTAGTTCGATATCAACAGCACAACAGTTAAAGCCCATGGACTATGGAGTAGTTGAAATCTAAAGCTAAACTATCGTTCGCCTACACCTAATCCAGCATCCTACTGAAGTCCAATGTTCTCGGATCAAGAAGATCTTCTCCAGTAAGGAGTTAGTGAGTGGAAGCGGGTCTGGGCTCGGGGCTGGCAGCCAGCAAACGAGCGATCAGTACACAACGTGTAAGTTATGAGGAGCACGGTTATAATGCTCATCCGGTTATACGGTATCGACCATCAAGATCATCCTCGGCAGCGCCATTGATTCTCAGCCTCGGAGGATTCTCCGCTTCGTTTACTCTTTCGCCCTCGCCTCTTTCATCCCATCTTCGTTGCTCTCACCCTGCTCCTTTCACCTTGGCTCGCGTCACGAAAAGGCCCGGAAAGAGAAGACTGAACAAGACAAAAGCAAGAAATGAGAAAGACAAGGAAAGCAGATTCGAAGCAGGCCTGGAGCCGCGAGATCAAGACGACGAAGCACCAGGTGCATCGAGACCAGAGCATGAGGGTCCATGGATCAAGAGGATGGTCGATTCTGTACTGATACGACTCGAGAGACTCTTCCCTCTTCGATCGTTTTCTCTTTCCTTCTCTGTCCAACTCTTCATCTTCTGGATATCTCTCTCCTTTTTCAGGTTCATCTCGTCTTTCTCTAGCACTCGTGTTGGGTCCCAGTTACCACGGGATGAGAACCCGAGATGCCCTCCTGCAGATACAAATGGGTACCTATGCCACGACGCAACCTGTTATTATACATTCCCTATACAAACAACGTGTTAATCGGACCCACCCCCTCTCTCGCCCTACCTCTCGAACCGTGGAAACCGATTTATCGACCGAGAGAAGGGGATGGACTCGCGCAGGTTCAGAGAAAGCGCAACAGATAATCCATGCATTTATGGAGGCAGTTTGCCCGAAAAAGCCTAATTCAGTTCACCGGATACGAAAAACGCCTGCTGGATTTTTTAGTTTTTGATAAACAAAAAGAGTAAGAAATTCAGGCCATTGATGGAAAAAGGGCACATTACAGAAAACTGCGGGTGTTAATTTTGTTGCAGCTCATTTGTCAAGATTCTCAAAATGAGAATTCGACAAATTTCAATTTCCCAGCTGTAACATAAATGTAGTTGCATTTCATACGTAACTCTCTAGTATAAATGAACTTCATGTAGAATAATAATATATAATATAATAATAATAATAACTTCTATAGAATAAAGTCACTTTTTCGAATTTTGCGACTCCGGCAGCACTAAATGTGCATTAGGGTGGTCCAATTTTTTTTTCTTCGAATTTTTATGCTTTCACCCTCCAAATTTGTTCGACTCCACAAAAAAATAAATGCTTTTTGAGAAAAATGATATTTAGAGGTTTCGCAAGCCCCATGAAGTTTAACACGCATTTCCCATCAGAAGAAAAGACGTAAATTTTATTCAGAATCGTCAATATCAGGTGAATCGAGTTGAATCCAGGGTTGTGTAAGTAAAATACTCGAGGTAACTTACATGGTTTTTTACAGTAATCTACTAGGTATTTTACGTCCTTAGTTTATTACATGATGTAAATTACCGCTAACATAACCTAACTTTCGAAAACAGATTGTGACGCCATTCCCCGTCGGTAAAATCACTTGCCAACAGAGCATTATCC
>JBAGKK010000558.1:238690-252737 GCA_037177015.1 Euceroptres primus | reverse complement strand
ATATATATGTGTGTGTGTGTGTTTTGTGTGTGTGTGTGTGTATGTGTGTGTGTGTAAATTTTATAGCTGAAAGAATTTAATGAAGAGTCAGGGATCACAGAAGTTCAATAGTTCAATTTTAGGGAAAATCTGAGATTTCCTTTCCGAAAAAGAAAATGTTTTCAAAAAAGTGGGGGAAGTTATTTTCTTCTAAAAATATCAAGGAAGCTGCAATTCTTCAGAACCTTAAAAAACATCAAATATTTTAGATTCCTGTCTAGAATCCAATAAAGTACTCTTGAAATTTCCAAACTTTCAGAATCTTTGGAATTCTATAGAATTTTCTAAATTCCTTCATGACTTCTGAACTTTTCGACAAACTTTTAGAATCTTCTAGAATATTTTTAATTTTCCATTAACTTGTAAATTTATTAAAGTTTTTCGAATTCTAAAAAATTCTATACAATTTAGATTTTCGAGAGTGTTTTAGAATTTCCCTAGAGACTTCCTGATTCTTCCATAATCTTCTAAAATCTTCTAGTCTCTTCCAGAGTTTTTTTTGGAAGACTGTCAAAAAGTCTACAAAAATTTTAGGAAGATTCTGAAAACAGTCTAGACGATTCTAGACGATTGTTAGAGTCTTTTGTAGACTTGAGAGGTTTCTAAAGGACTCTGCAGAATTCTGGAAGTTTTAATGAAGTTCAGAATATTCTTGAAAATTCTAGAAGAGCATCGAAGAGTATAGATTTTAGAAGAACCTGAAAAAGCCTAGTATATTTTGTAGAATATTGAAGAATTTTGGGATATTATTTAAGATTTTATAAGATTATTATAGGAGACTTGAGAAGATTCTAGAACAGTCTCTATTATTTTGGAGAATTTTTAAGGATTTCAGACAATTTTAAAGATTCTTGAGAATTTCAAGAGATTTTAGGAGTCTTTCGTAGATTTAGAAAATTTGAAAATGATGGGAAATTTTAGAAATCATTGAAAGAGTTTTTGAATGTCACAGGTTTCTATTTTTCATAATTCTTGGGAAATTATTCGGAATTTTGAAATTTAAAAAAAGGGGAAAAAAGGAACAAACCTCTCAAAAAGGAAGTCAGATTAATAAATATTACATATTTCTCTAAAATATATTTTTTTTAAGTACCATAAACTTACATGTTTTTACTTACTGTTTGGCCGTTAATATTTGAAACGAAAAAAATATAAATAATTTTTGTGAGTAGACTGAATCCATTTCAAATCGTGCAGGCCGGCAGGTGACCTGTTCAGAATTGCCAATGAAATATGTTCTTGTACATCAAAAATAAGGGGACACGTATTTCTTGAAATTAAAATAGCGGCATATTTACATTTTTTACGAATATTTATCAATTTTAAGAGAAAAATTGGTTTTTTACAAATTTTACTTTAAAAATTTTACCCTTTTTGCAATTTTTGAGATATTAAGGTTTTTCTTGTTCCAGGTTGTCACATTTTTCTCACTCTTTCAAAATCTACTGAGAAAATTCAAACATAATAAAAAATGGTAAAGTTATTTCGATTTTTGGAAAAAACGAAAAAAAAATTTCTTAAAAACCCCACCTATTTATCCCCTGAAATTTTGAGGAATATTAATTATAAGGAATAATAATTAATAGGAATAATACCAATATAATCTACTTACCATAAATTCTTCCTTTGGTATTGTTTTGTTTTTCAGAAGAAACAAATTAATTTATATTTTTGCTTCAAAACCTTGCCCTGTTGGCAATTTTTGAGGTTTTAGGGTTTTCCTTGTTTCAGTTTATCAAGTTTTTTACACTTCTTCGGAACCAATGAGAGAAACAAATAAATAATAAAAAATGGTAAAGCTATTTTGAAAGAGTGTCAAAAACTAGATAAGAAAAAACAAGAAGAACCTTAAAATCTAAAAAATTGCCAAAATGGCAAGGTTTTGAACCAAAAAATATAAAATAATTTTTTGTCTGCCGAAAAACAAAAAAATACCAAATTGAAAATTTATGATAATTACTATTACTATTATTCCGCAAAATTCCAGGGCAAAAAAGGCGTGGTTTTTGAGAAAAATTTTTTTCGTTTTCTTCAAAAATCGAAATAGCTTTACCATTTTTTATTATTTTCTTTATGGATTTCGAAAGAATGAGAAAAATTTGACAAACTGGAACAAGAAAAATCTTAATATCTCAAAAATTGCAAAAATGTCAATGTTTTTAAAGGAAAACTTGCAAAAAACTAATTTTTCCCTTAAAATTTAAAAATATTCGTAAAAATGTAAGTATGTCGCTATATTAATTTAAAAAAATACGTGTCCTCTTATTTTCACTTACAAAAACATATTTCATTGGCAAGCTGATTCTGAATAGGTCACCCGCCGGCCTGCACGATTTGAAATCGATTCGGTTAGTAACCGTTTCGTATAAAACTTGTTTAATAAACAAAATGGATTATAAGAAATGAAATTTCCTGTTATCTTTGTCACCCATAAAAGTAAGTTATTTTAAAAGGCATACAAATTCTCTATTTGGAAGAAATTATCCAGAAATAAGAACTCAATATTAAAAAAGAAAATCTTTTATAAAACAGAGGATCAAATAAAACAATGAATGTTTGCAATTTTTCTAAAAACGGTGCCCAACAAGTTGCAATAGTCGGGTCCACTTCGTCATCGAGATGCTGGACGTCGAGTTTTCCCCCCAGTGACAAACCTTGGACCGGGTGAAAAAGAGTCGGTTGCTTTTTATCAGCGTCGCGACGCTTGCTGCAATTATGATTATGTCAGGGAGAAGCAGTGCTGCCGAGCGATTAGGGTAGTTCTCCTCGTCAAAATGCTCGAGAACAAATGGGAAGTCGTACTATAACTAGAGAAGGGAGACAACGACAGTAACCATCGTAACCGTGTCCTCGTATAAGAGAGACGTCGGTGTCAGTGGTTTGCAACGATGTCAGAGTGCCTCGACCAAAGGGGGGCAACGGGGGTTAGAGATTACACAAATGAGAAATGACCATCGGGCTATCGGACAACTTTGGTCAAGTCGACAGAGAGGGAGTGAAAACTAGAGAGAGATAGAGAGCGAGAAAGGCAAACCATCAGGTTTTGTAGCAAACGAGAAAACGTCAAGTGACTTTCATGACCTTTATCTTCTCTCTATCTTTATCGGTTTTTCAAAGGATTCTCTCATGATACATCCATCAAGGTGTGCTCAAAAAAAAAAATAGGAACATATAGAAACGAGAAGATGATAATTTTGATATTCTTGACATCCTATCCATATAATTGAAATTTTTCAGACAACTCAGGACAAGTCGACGATGACCTGACCATCGATAAAAAATCTCGAAGCTAAGGAACAAAGAGAAAAACGATATAACGGATCAGTTCAAGAGGCTTAGGTGGAACCGTTTTTTTTTTCAAGATTTAACTCAGTATCGAGGAAAGGGAGAGAGGAGGCTGGAGGTTGCTCAATGACATCCTAAAGATAGACTTTGACAAATCACGGATTCTCCCTTCTTTTCTGGCTGTCCTTCATCCCTAACTATCTGCATCCCCTTTAAGATTTCTCTCGACGTTATATTTTCGCTGGTACAATTGGGTCTGTTTCTTGGAGTGGATTTAGTAAGCGATATTCGGTTTGTGGGAGTCCTCTCTTCGAGTCTCTCTTTTTTTTCCCTTCTTCACACGTATACGGAGGCACAGACACGCGGTCGGCCTTGGCATTTGCGAATAAATGGATCCACTGTCCGTTCAGCTGAGTAGATTCAGTAGAACTGGGGTCGTGGATGAAGGAGGAGACAGGGGGTGAGGAACGTTTCCGCGTGATAAGATAAGACCGTATCAAGAACCACTCTGCTCGTCTCACTCTTCTAAGAGTTGCGTCGGCGAACAGCGATCGTGTAACCGTCGCATTACAACCTTACACGAGTAGCGAATGACCAACTGGCCAACCGGCGTTTGACCCGAAACATCGAATCGCCATTAAGCCATTAGCGACAAGAAACGGTTTATTCGATGGAACTCGTTCCAGAATGTTCACTTTTCGAAAATGAGGGAAACTTAAAAGGAAGATAAGCTAACTGCGCAAATTGATTGATATGGTAGATAACTATTATTTAGTATCGGACTCAAGTTTTAATTCAACATATAAAAGATAACATTAAGATAGCCTGAGAAATTAACATCTCAAGGATACTAAAGTATCCTTAAGATACTTAATGTTAGGAATGTTTAGAAGAGTAGAAAAGCACCTGTCAAAAGTAACGGTCGTTTTTTGAGAGAATTTCACTCGGAATTTCAGCAATTTTGTTCCTAATACGAGTCAATTTTCTGTGCTTTATATTCAATTCAATTCAATTTATTTCACACATGTATACCCTTTTCGGATGTTTAAATATTACATTAAAACTATTATTACATTCATACTAAATATTACATTACATACTTTACCAGTGCATAAACATAAATTCACAAAAAATACCTAAATTAATAACCTAAATTACTAGGCCTAAATACCTAAACATAATGCGTAACCATTTGAAAAAACATAAGGATTAAACGGCGTATTTCAAGATACATTCTATGGAAATTGTCCACCTCCATATTTATGTCACCTAAACGCCCTCTAACAATGGATATTATAGATTTTCCTCATTATTTTGAGCCAGATCTCGCGATATTCGCTTAAACTCCCACGCATACCTGCTAGTCCAGTCAAATTGTCATTTTACACCGTATTAACTCACGAGCGCATTTTTTTTTGCTTAATCGCTTCAGTTTGGGTCATTTATATGGGCAATTGTCTGTAACCTTTAGATTTCATGTCCGAGTTATTTATGGATGTCGGAGGATAAGATTAGGAATAATAAGCTGTGAGATATATTTACTTGTGACGAAAACTAAGTCGGACAATAGTTTTTGTGCATAAAATTATAATACAGGCGGTAAATTGATACATGCGAAATGTAATTCTAACAGAGAGTCCATTTTACATTTTTAAAAATTTTTAAATCTGTCATCTTCATACTTTATAATATAAAAATCTGAGAATCACGTGTTTTGTTTAAAAATTATTTTAGAATCTAATGGATTTTATAAAAATGACGTAGGCTATATAGAAAAATTGTAATTGGTTCGTAAAGTTTGCCGCAATATTTACGTGACACTGGTGTAACGGTAAGATTTTCTACTTCGACACTGCGAAAAACGTTTACAAACTATTTTTTTAATGGCAAATGGAAGCTTAATCTTTAAGGAAGAAGCTAATTCAATTCCCCTTACTAATCCATAATATTAACAAAGTTATTTTTTCATTTAAATTAGAAAGTATGTTCGCACAAATAAAATGTCACTGGACGGGCAAGACTTCTTACAAAGTTAGTTTAAATTAATCAAATAATTTATAGATATCTCATTTTCAATGACATGAATAAACTCAAAAATGTCGAACAAAAAATTCGGTGTACTTTAGTATCAATATCTATTATTTAAAAATTGTCGCTCGTGTAACGGTTGCTGGTGTAACAAAATCAGAAAAATAAATGTGTGAAGTTTGTTGCTTATGAAGAATATTTAAAATTTAATCATCAATTTATCAATGATTCGATGTTTATAACCTGTCATTCTGACATTCGGAATATACAAATATGATTAAAGAAATGCATAATGGATAATCAAGCTAAGGATTTAAAACTGGAAAAAGATAAGAAGAGGTTATCGCAAACGAGGAAAGAAAAAAGTGCAAAAGAGCTAAAAAATGCAAGATTTTCTGATTTTCATCAGATGGACGTAGAAACATAACCCAAAATGTACACATTAATGTTAACATATTAAATACAGCTACATCTATAATTGAATTAATACTTCTTATTTTCAAAGTAATTTTCATACTAATTTAACAGTTTCATTTAAAAATTGTGTATTAGGTTATTCAGAAAAAAATTTCTTATATTAAAATTTAAAGGTTCTGGACAATAATTGCCCATATACCATCTGGTTTTGTGACACGAATTTCGGACCGTAACCCGGGCATATTTTTTCAGAAAGGTGCCGAAAATCACATATGCGTGGAGTGTTGCTCTCCTATGAATTTTAGCGAAAAAAGGCAGAGAGAAGAACGAAGGTAGACAAAATTCTGAGAAAGTTGAAAAAAAAATAGTGTCCTAGCACCAATACTTTTCGAGATACAGCGTTTCAATAAACCCTTTTTGTCAATTTTTGCCCAAAAATCGCTACTTTTCAAAAAATCATATAGAATTTGTATAATCGATTGACCTACGCCAAAATAGTCTACAGATGACTTAAATTAGACGTAAATATCTTTAATTTAAGACAAAGAACAACCCTCTAGGTCCAATAGATCGCGAGCTATGACTTGTCAAAGATGACACTTTTCTGCCTGTTTTATGACCAAAAATCATGGGTTTGGTTTTTGTGAACTAGAGCGTTCCCTAATAAATCTACGTTTATGCTGCCAGAGGATAACTAAAAGTGCATAATAAAATTCCACGTAAATTTAAAAAAAAACAATGTTCTGTCTTCATAAACTTCGGAGTTATGAATTTTTGAAACTTTGTGTTTTTCACTGTTTTTCTCAAAAATGGAAAACTCGTTTTCTTAATTATTTCTGCAATCCTCACGTAAAAATTACATAAGGATTTTGATTAATACAATAAAATATAATGCACTGAATAATTAATAAGGATCAATTAAACATTTCTTATTAATACATCCCCAAAAAAATTATTTTTTACTACAAAATTATATCTTTCCACGAACCAACATTATTTTATACTCATATTTCAGAAATAAATCACTGATGAGGGCCCATATTCGAGGCCGAAACGTCTGATTCAATGATACATTAATTTTATTTTTGTGACCCTAAAGCCAACTTCACCATCAACATCCAAATATTATTATAATAATTATTTAAATTAATTAATTTTTTTACAAAATAACTTTTCATAGTTTGAACATTTTTGATTCTTTTTTTTCACAGAAATTAATTCAAAATGGTTCATTCGTCACTTTTCATGAGTAATAAAACATATTTATAAATAAATAAATGTTATTAAAAATTAAGTTTTCACTTTTTCAGCACTTAAGACTACTTTTTTCTCCTAAATTAATTGAAAACAGGTAAGTATTCATTATGTATAAGTAAAACAAATTATTATTTTTCAAGCAATAAATGTTAACACTGAGTCCCTTTTCTCATAATTATTCCATGTTTTTAGAAGAAACAGAAAGTACACAGTAAAAATGAATGCTTAAAATTATTACACCTTAAAATTAAATTAACTTAACCCTTAATCACTTAAGACCGTCTACAGACGGTCATCACTTTTTTCGATTTTCTCGAATTTCCATGTGATAAACTTAAAATTCTGCAAAATAATAAAGTTCTGGAATTCATCCACTGAGGTCTTATAAATTCAGAACGATTTCTTAAAATCCTTAAAATCAGAATTTAGTGAATTTAAGTTAATTTACTTTTAAGGTGTAATAATTTTAAGCATTCGTTTTTACTGTGCACCTTCCGTTCCTTCTAAAAACAATGAAATAATTATGAGAAAAGAAACTCAGTGTTAACTGAGTTTCTTAGTTAACTTAACTTAACTCTTAACTGAGTAAAATTGCTTAAAAAATAATTTTTTTTACTTATAAGTAATGAATACTTATCTATTTTCAATTAATTTAGGAGACAAAAGTAGTCGTAAGTGCAGAAAAAATGAAAACTTATTTTTTAATAACATTTATTTGTTCATAAATATATTTTATTACTCATAAAAAGTAACGAATAAACCATTTTGAATTAATTTCTGCGAAAAAAAAAGAATGAAAAATATGTAAAAAATGAAAAATTTTGTAAAAAATAATTCATTGAAATAATTATTACTTTATTTATCAGAAATGTTTAATTGATCATTATTAATCAATCAGTGCATTATATTTTATTGTATTAAGGGCGTATTCTAGTGTGATAGGTACTTTTTTGTATCATTTTTTCGGATTCTTTTTAAGACAGTAAAAAAGCAATATTATTATCAAAACTTTTTCTCTATTTTAGCATACATTTAAATTAACAAAATAATTTTTTTATAAAAATAAAGAAAATGACGGCGCTACAGTGCGTTGAAGTTGAGGTTTCAAAAAAAAGTCGGTGAGCATAATATCTCAAAAACTAATTAATCAATTGGGTGGTTCTGCAACCTTTCTTTAAATTTTTCCTTATCATCTCTCTTTATTCTCCCTTTCGAATGCAGTTTAACGTTTTCTGTGTTTTATAAAGGACATGCTTTTTTTCTAAGGAAGTGAGGTGTAAGACCTGGCCACGAGGAACGTAACAGAAGGCAAAGTGCTTCCTTCCTCTACTTCTTTTTATCAAGTGTCCTCGTTAGAAGGTAAGTTGGTAACTTCATTAGCACGTGCAGAAGCCACTTCCGTTTCCTTATAGTGGCCCAAAGAGTGTGAGGTTTCGTTAGCACGTGGCAGGACGTCTTAGAAGAGTTGAAGAGTGTTCCAAGAGGAACAGGAAGTCGCCAACTATTGCGAGGAACAATGCAAGACACCAGTGTCGGCAATGGGACACTGGATCCAGGATGAGTCACGAGAGTCGTGTACCCTCTTATGTATTCTGCACTCTCTTTAACACGAATCGCACTTTCCTGGAGATAAATTGTTCACCAAAAAAGGATCGAGGGCAAGGAATAATCTCGTCTCTTTCCAAGAGGAGAGACCTTCCTCATAATAAATGTACGCAATTTGATAGCAATTTCCATTTCCATTTAATTTCGAACTCTGCAATTCAAATCTAAAAGCTTTGAAAATTTCAACTTGACAATTATTTCGTCAAAAATATAAAACGCTTATAACTTTCAATAAAGAAGAAAAACTCATCGCAATTAATTGCTTGATATCTTGGCAATATTTTCTCCGATTCCACTTAAGAGGTAGTTTTCTGAACAGCTTTTAATGTGCATAAAGTTTGAAGTAGGTTAAGGGCGACGAGTAAAAGTCAATTTCTGTGGATCATTTCGAGAAAGGAATAAAATGGCAATTTAAATCCGAGATTCTATTAGAACGTCAGAAACTCTAACAGGCGAGATAAGTTCCTGGAAGAAATAATGACGAGAGTTCATCTCATTCCGTCGAAGAAAAGTCAAGTCGCTCTTTTATAAGCGAGTTGTCGAACTCGTGACAACGGATCAACGAGGAATGTGATGGAAAAAAAGAGGATTGGGGGAAAAGGGGTGAGAGGAAGTTGCGCTCGCATATTGACTCATCGTCGCCAATAAAAATTCAATAACGAATTCCCGCTGGTTATTGTCGAAAAGTCCGGACGAGTCGCGGGGGCCCTTTTAGCGGTTTTAAATCGTTCGCTCGAAAATATCCGATGGTATCGCGACAACGAAATGGTTGCTGACGGTTGCTCCGACACCGCGAATTCTCTCTCTATTTCTGTTTCCCCTTTTACCCTCTCGTTCTCACCCCATCAGTGCTACTGTTAAGCTGTGTAGAGGATCCACGCGTACAGGCTTGTACATAAAAGCCAAATGAATATTTTGTTCCATGTGAGAACGTATGGTTCAACATTGGTGTGAGGTGAAATGAAGTCAGCGCGAATCCCGAAAGAAATAAAAACGCTATGTCATATCTTCATCATTTTTTATCTCACGCAGACGTGTTTCAGATTAGTGCGTGAAGAATCGGATTCTGCTAAAAAGGGATGAGTACCATTTCAAAAAGTCATTCATAAATTTTTTCCATTTTTTTTCTGTTCTACGAATTCTTAATTTTAATGACCATGGCTCTCATCTCATTAAGTTTTATTATTTAATTAAAATTTTTGCAGCTTCAAATGTTGACGGTTTTAAAATATACAGTTAGAAATATTTAGTTGATTTTTTAAATTGAAGTTTTATACAATTACCGTAACTGAATCAATTCTCAAACACAGTAAATAAAAATTGGTTGAAATACCGTTTTGAGAAAAAATACACTGTGTTTTTTTGTGTTGTGTTTAAAAAAAAACAACATTTTTCTTTAAACTTTTATAACTTTCAGCTCAATTAAGATATTTGAGTTTTCTTTCCTGATTATGGTGAGGTTTATTGGCTTCTTTCAAAAACCGCCAGAAAATTTTAAAAAATATTGAAAATTCGCAAAATGGCGACGGTTTTTCTGAAAAAATTAAAGAACGATTTTCTCAAAAATCCCACATTGTCTTTTGCCCAAATTTTTTTACTAACTTGGTGCTCATATGACGAAGAAAATAGATAAGTTTCATGCGGGTTGAACTACTGAGGGCTCATACAAAAAAAATATCAACAAAAAAGTTTGATGCTTTAAAAAAGTTCTACGAAAAAGACCTCTTACTTTTTTAAGATATCTTGTATCGTTTGTGCGAAAAATTCGAAAATGTAATTTTGTAAAAACAGAAATTGTATTGGCCAAAAATGGTTTGGCCAACATAAAACTCGCTGGATAGTTTCATTATGTAAGCATTCATTTTTAAAAAATATTTGAAAAAATTAAAAAGACGGGTTTTTCAAAATGATCGATCTTATTTTTTAAATTGAATTCTGCAACCATAAAATGGCGATTTAATCGGAAAACCCATCTTTTTAATTTTATGAAATATATTTTAAAAATTTATGTTTACATCAGGAAACCATCCAGCAAGTTTTATGTTGGCAAAACCATTTTTGAGTCCAGGAAAATTTTTTTTTTACAAAATCACATTTTCGAGTTTTTCTCAAACGATGCAAGATATAAAAAAATATCTTTTACTTTAGAAGAACTTTACTTTAGCAGAACTTTTCTAAAGCATCAAACTTTTTTGTTCATATTTTTTCGCATGTGCCGTCAGTTGTGAGAAAAATTCGAAAATTCAATTTCATTTAAAAAAATCCTATTTATAAAAGTAGCTTGGCCCGCATGAAACTTATCTATTTTCTTCATCATTTGAATACCAATTTAGCAAAAAAATTTGAGCAACAAACAAGGTGGGTTTTTTGACAAAAATTGTCTTTTAATTTTATCAGAAAAACCATCGCCAATTTGCGAATTTTCAATATTTTTAAAATTTTCTGGCGGATTTTAAAAGCAGCCAATAAACCTCACCATAATCAGGAAAGAAAACTTAAATATCTTAATTAAGTCTAAAGTTATAAAAGTTTAAAGAAAAATGTTGTGTTTTTTTTAAAAAAGCTTAAAATTCAAATACTCATGACTTCGCAAAAATGTATTTTTTCTCAAAACGGTAAAATACGTGTCTTATTTACTTAAAAAAAAAAACATTTCACAGACTACCGATTTTGTAACTTGAAGTTGCACTGCCTGCCAGATTTGAAATGGATTCGATCTAATATTTATTGATCTGATGTAAAAATAAACTTATTTCGACGCCCTCTACATTCTACAGCATGGGATAACTATTTTCCCAATTCTTGACACGCTCTCTAAAATTGGTCAAAATTTTCACTGATTTCATTAAGTGTGATTCATTTTTTATTAATTACTCAGTTAATTTGACTGATTTTTATTGATTACTCAGTTAATTTGATTAATCAGTCAAATTCACTGAAGAATCAGCGAGAAATGGGTTACTGAAAGAAATTAGTGAAAATTTTGACTGATTCAAATTTAGCGAGTGTGCTAATTCTCCATGTGCCATAAGTTAAATTAAGAATTATATTTCGACAAGAAGAATTTATAAACAATAAATAAAAATGAGTCGTGCCCCGTCCTTCGTTGCTGCCCTGGTTTTGGCAGATACTCTTCATCTGGTTGGGGTCTGGTTTTCGCAATCGCTAATGAGATTCCGAATGTCAAAACTCGAAGTAGAGCCTTCCCAAACACCGGCCCCCAAATAACAGATCGTCCGATTAGATGGATCGATAAGGACCACGGCGAGGCAAGCAGAGCAGGTATTTTTTCCCTCTTCCCCTCATGTCTCTCTCTAACTCTAGCATAACGTTCATTTAACCCAGAAGAGTGAGAGTGACAGAAAATGTGAAGGAGACGGAGACAGAGAGAAAGAGACGAGGGAGGACGCGGGCAGAAAAGATAAAGAGAGGACTAAAGAGCGGAGATTAGCGCTAATGCACCATCGGGGAATGGGATGGGATGAGATGGGGGCGAGGTCCATCGTATCTCTCATATTTCAGACCCCCGTGACGTCGTCCGAGATACCGAATCATTCCCACCTAGAGAGACGTTATTTTTAGCTGGTCTTCTGCCTTTACCTCTCTCTTACTAACTCCCTTTCTACCGCATAATATCTCCAGCTTCTCCTCTCCTCAGATAACGTCGGTAGAAGTCGAAAGATCTTATCGCGATGTAAAGAGTAAAGACTAGAGAGAAGCTAGTTGGCTATCATTTCGAAAACAAGATATTCTTGTTAACTTCACGGTATAGGAATCTGTAAGTAACGATTATGACCGTTTCAAAAACGTATTTTATTTTATGTACGAGTAGAGGTTAATCACCCAACTAAGAAAATTTTATTACATAAATAGATGTGATTGCGATTCATTATTAAACGATTGCAGGAAATAGTTCTGGTCTAACCACCTTTTAATTTATACTCCTGGAAAGTTTTACAGCTTTGCGATTTCAAAAACGTTCAAATCTAAATTTTTTAACAAGACAAATAAATTGAAATATTCTGAAGCTATGAAGTTCAATGTCTTCAAATTAGGTTTGTTATAATGAAAACTGTTGAAATTGAAGCAAAACTGAATCACAGAGAAAGAATCCATAAGTTTATTCGACATTCAATTTTTCAAATCGGAAGGGCAGATATTTTTGAGTCTTAGATACTGCTTTGAATATTATGGACAGAAAGGAAAGCTATAAATTTAAGGAACCGGGTTAAATGAAGTAACAGAAAGGGTAAACGGAGAAGAGGGAGAAAAAGTAATAACCTGGAGAACATGATATCACACGTCGTAGAACGTCGCGCATTTTCATCCGAATATCCAGATAACGACCTAATGGTTCAAACTTCTCGCCACCTACCGGTGGATTCAATGAATCCGAAAGCGATAATACAAACTCCGAAGCTGCCACCCTCAACGAAGATTCGTCTAATCGGGCCAAAAGTAAGGAATCCGAGTGAACATAGGGAAGCAATCGATAAAACTTTGAAAATATAAAATCTTATCTTCCGAGGGTCATTTACTTTTCCTGAAAATTTTTGGTATCATGTAGTTTCCTCAGAGAAATATTGGCTCGTTATAAGTTTTACAAAGATGTCAGGATAATTTTTACGAAGATGAAGTCATTAGGAATGACTTAAATCTTTATTTATTACTTTATAGATCTTAAGGAAGAAGAAACAAAGTTTAAAACCCAAACAACAATTTCAATTCATAAATACTGGTTAATGTAACATGAAAATTAGGTGTTAAAAAATTCTTGGCTTTGAAGATCTAATTGAATTTCCAATTAGCTACGAAATATTTAAATAACTCATAGACAAAGAAATGGAGACTTATATCCTTGTAGGTGATTCTCGAATGACTAAGGGAGCTATACAAACGAGTAATCTATCCTCTTTGAATAATCAATGTTATCTATCATTCTCTTTATTCAGAAAATGTTTTTTCATCAGATTTTTATCTTTATCCAGATAGGAGACGACAAATTATATCTTATCCTTCTTTGCATAAAACATTTATCCGACTCTGCAGAGAAATAAGAATCTCAACTCTTGCTTTTCAATCCGATGATTTCTATGAATTTTGTTATTGAATTTTGTCATTATTTGTAAGCCAATGAATCGAATCTTTAATTGAAGCCCTTTTTGACAACTTTGGCTCCAATTTTTATTTTTATTTACGATTAATATAAATTAAGTTAAATATGTTTTCAATCCGATAATTTTTATGAATTTTGTTATTGAATTTTATCATCATTTGTAAGCCAATGAATCGAATCTTCAATTGAAGCCAGTGTCTCCAGAACGTGGGATTTTTCGGCGCCCACTCCACGACCCACGAGTTCATGCTTTCTTTCTCTAGCAACAGGTTTGTGACTGTTGTTAGAGAGAGAAGAAAC